>OZ012709.1:30896726-30932337 GCA_963942595.1 Cylloceria caligata | reverse complement strand
GAGCTAGACGAAGTTTATATGGACCTTGCACCTTCGTTATCAACCATTAAATATTGGACAGCTGAATTTAAGCGTGGTCATACGAGCATTGTTGACGATGAACGTCCAGGTCATCCAAATGAGGTCGTCATACCAGAAACAATTGAAAAAGTCCACGATATGGTGTTAAATGATCGGAGACTAAAAGTGCGTGAGATTGCTGAGGCCACAGGCATATCATATGGCTCAGTGATTTTAATCCTGAGTGATCAGTTGGGTATGCAAAAGTTATCCGCAAGATGGGTGCCGCGTTTGCTCACTGTCGACCATAAAAGAGAACGTGTAGCTGATTCAAAGGCGTGTTTGGCGATCTATAAGCATGATCCTGTTGAGTTTTTACGTCGTTACGTAACCGTGGACGAAACATGGATCCATCACTTCACACCAGAGACAAAGGAACAATCGAAACAATGGACTTCACCGATCGAACGTGCTCCGAAGAAGGCGAAGACGGTGCCATCGGCCGGTAAGGTAATGGCCACAGTTTTTTGGGATGCACGCGGCATAATCTACATCGATTACCTTCCGCCGAAAAAAACGATTCATGGCGAATACTATGCAGCCGTACTGACCCGATTCAACGACGAATTGAAGAAAAAACGTCCACATTTGGCGAGGAAAAAAGTGCTCTTCTATCAGGACAATGCACGCGTTCACACGTGCCCAGTTGCCATGGCCAAAATTCATGAATTTAAATACGAATTGCTTTCGCATCCACCGTATTCTCCAGATTTGGCCCCCTCCGACTACTTTCTGTTTCCAAACCTGAAAAAATGGCTTGGAGGAAAGAGATTTGGTTCCAGAGATGACCTCATCGCCGAAACAGAGACCTATTTTAAGGACCATCCGAAATCGTATAATTCAGATGGCATAAAAAAATTGGAAAATCACTGGAATAAGTGTATCGAGCTAAAAGGAGATTATGTTGAGAAATAAAAAGATTTTTGTCTAAAAAAACGCGATTTTCTTTACCAAACCGACTATTTATTGATCGACCCTCGTATCTTCTCTCTGCATTGGTGTGGGGATGATATCGTCATTGCCAGGCGAAGACAGAGAGAAGTCAACTTGACTTTGGACGGAAAGAAGTGCTGAGTCCAGAATAAGCTGCCCTCCTCTTTTCCTGCACGGGGTTCGCGAATCCTGTCCAGGCGAGGAGAACGGCAGTCTTCTTTCGACATTCACAGCAAGTAGCTGAAAGAATAGAAGCTTCGCGTAGGTGCCTTGCATAGCACCTTATAAATTCTCCGGTATATAGTTTTTGGACTCCGGGATCCATATCGTGAGTCAATAAAAAAAGCCGAGAGTAGGGTACACCGCATATCAGCCCCCCGCCTTAAACGTAAAGTTTATTATAAAGTATTGATAAAGATAATTGGTATTTGAGTGTGCGGCTATGCGTCGGCTATCTCCATAACAATTAGGAGCAATAAAACTCGTATTTACGTTTCGGTCCAATTTGCAGACCCTCTTCAGAAATTTTATTTTTAATTGAAACTGTGTCAGTAGTTCATTTTTTTCAAATCATTTACTATCATAAACAAAAATCTTAAATATCAATTAAAACATTGCAACAAATAATTAAGTGAAATTTTCTTTGATTAGAGTGCAATCTAACCGTGAGTTTCTAATGGCTACATGTTTATAGCTCACCAGACGAGAACTGACTGCCAGTGATATTATTCACACAGTTGGTAGGCATATGTCAAATCATTCACTATCATAAACAAAAATCTTAAATATTAATTGAAACATTGCAACAAATAATTAAGTGAAATTTTTTTTGATTAGAGTTCAATCTAACCGTGAGTTTCTAATGGCTATATCTTTATAGCTCACCAGACGAGAACTGACTGCCAGTTCTCGTTTGCATTGCAACAAATAATTAAGTGAAATTTTCTTTGATTAGAGTTCAATCTAACCGTGAGTTTCTAATGGCTACATGTTTATAGCTCACCAGACGAGAACTGACTGCCAGTTCGAGAAAGAAAACGGCCTGAATTGATTAATAGGAAAGATATTGTCTTCCATCATGACAACGCCCGACCACACATTTCTTCGATGACCCGTCAAAAATTGCAAGAGCTTGGTTGAGCAGTTTTGATGCATCCACCGTATAGTCCAGACACAGCACCCTCTGACTATCACTTATTCCGATCTCTGCAGAACTCTCTCAATGGAATTAAGCTGCTTTCAAAAGAAGCCTGTGAAAACAACTTGATTCGGTTTTTCAACCAGAAACTACAGAAGTTCTTCACCGATGGCATCATGGCTCTACCCGAAAAATGGCGAAACATTGTCGATAATAATGCAGCATATTTGGTTTAAATAAATTCATTTTCACACTATAAGAAAACCAGTTGAATTTTACTAAAAAAACGCCACGAATTTTTTCCCAGACCCAATATTTACAAATGTAGAGATAGAGAATGCGAATTCGAGATATATTGAATTATAACAATGTATGTCAGTGTTGGATAATCAGCTTGCGCAGGGCGATCGACATTCGTCGTGCGCCTACCTGTTGCGGTGGTCTAGCACACTGCGTTCGGTTGGGCCGGAGATAGCCGAGGCAGGGCTTCGCGGAGCCGAGGCTGTGTCTCGTTGGCACGCCGCGTTGAGTGAGAGGATGTCTCTCTCGCTTGACTTCGGCTTCGCTCACCGGCTATCTCGCTTAACTGACTTCGGCGCCCAACGACGCTTTCGTATCCCGCAGCGATGTTGGAAATTTAGACACTTTTCGGAACAATAACGGGAACAGCGCACGTTTTTCGGGACTCTCGGACTTTTCTTCACTGCATTCACCGGACTCGCTCAACTTTCTGTGCTCATCAGGACTCAAACTCAAGGTAAGCGCACATCGGCATAATTCAGTGCAATTCACTGGCGGTGAGGAGAATAAAATAAGCGGTACAGCAACATCATTGTCTCACTTTGTGGCGAGCGCTGCAGCACATGCTGCACCACGTTCTCCTCACTTTATTTTGCCGGCATAATTAATACAATTATGCATGTGCTTCATATTCACTGTAGTTTCCCCCAGAAAATCTGCTGGGAAAATACAGTGACTATACTCTGCTCATTTGTGCATCCTCAGTCTATGTTGTATTGTGCTACGCAGTGCTGACTGCGTACTGACTCTCACACCCATTCACAGCACTGAAGCAATTTATTTGCAAGTGCTCTCATCTATTCACTGTAATTTCTCTTCGACAAACTGCTGAGAGCTTGCAGTGAATGGTGTACACATTTTACGCACTCATTTATCTCATAGCGTGACATGCTCCGCAGCACTGGTTGCAGCACGTACACTGCTCGCGCACACCCAGCACACAATTAATACAATTGTGTGCTGCTCAAGCTTCATACAAAATTCAACTTAATTTCTTTATTTGTAAACTCTCGGATTTTTGTGCATTCATTTTTATATCAATTTTGCATTTTTCTAAATTAAACTTGTTTTGTATTTATTTTTCACTTTGACATTTTTCCAAATTATATACAAAAACTGTATTTTGTATCCGAGCTGAAGGAAGGTGGAATAAACCACTTTCTCAAGATAACAACAATTGCGTCTGGTTTATTTATCACCCTGTCGTGAGTGAAGTCTCATATTTTTCCAATATATTCGCAGGTTCATTCTGTCAAACTACATCGGACGGGATTCTTAAACAGTAAGTGATAATTGAAACGGTGTATTATCCCGTCCTAAGTCAGACCTGCGGAGACCCATTGAATTTATATTTCCTGATATATGTTACGAGGGTTGATCAATAAATAATCCATCTTGCGTCATCTGTTTGTCGAGGAAAGAAATCAATAGCGACGTTTAGTAGTGCCATCCTTCACATGACCGTTGTCAAAGTTTCAGCTCGCTGCGATGTTTAGTTTGCGTTTGACAGCATCGAAAGACAAACAACTTTAGTGTTTTTACAAAAATGGAAAAAATTGAGTATCGTGCAGTGATTCGATTTTTGTTTTTGAAAAAGAAAACGAACAATCAAATCAAAGCGGAGCTAGACGAAGTTTATATGGACCTTGCACCTTCGTTATCAACCATTAATTATTGGACAGCTGAATTTAAACGCGGTCGTACGAGCATTATCTGGGAAATATGGCGGGTGGGGTCGGACTTCCCATTTAAGCGTTTCTAAGTAGTTTTTAACGGGTTTGGCAACGTGAGGCCGAGCGTTGTCATGCTGTAGAATCACTTTTTCGTGCCTATGCTCGTATTGTCGCCGCTTTTCGCGCAGGGTTCGGCTCAATCGCATCAATTGAGTTCGATACCGTTCCCCAGTGGTGGTTTCGTTCGGTTTCAACAGCTCATAATAAATAACACCGCCCTGATCCCACCAAATACACAACAACATCTTCGCAGCGTGAATATTCGGCCGAGCCGACGACGTAGAAGCATGACCGGGCAGTCCCCATGATTTTGTTCTCTTTGGGTTGCTGTAATGAATCCTTTTTTCATCACCCGTAACGATGCGATGAAGAAAACCCTTCTTTTTTGCCGCTGGAGCAGTTGTTTACAGGCGAAAAAACGACGCTCAACGTCTCTTGGCTTCATATCATAAGGAACCCAAGTTCCTTGTTTTTGAATCATTCCCAACGCATGCAATCGCTTGGAAATGACTTGGCGTGTAACGCCTAATGCTGAAGCAAGCTCTTTTTGCGTTTGGCACGGATCCTCATCGAGCAATGCCTCCAATTCAGCGTCTTCGAAGGTTTTTGGCCTTCCTTCACGCGAACGGTCGTCAACATAAAAATCACCGTCTTTGAAGCGACGGAACTAATCACGGCATGTTGTTTCACTTAGAGCAGCATCTCCGTAAACTTTTTGGAGTTCTCGATGCGCTTCAGCCGCCGTTTTCTTCGAATGAAAGAAGAAAAGCAACACTTTCCGCAAATGACCATTATTTGGCACACAATCAGACATTTTCACACAACCAAAAGTATATGACGCAAAAACAAAATCACTAATGTGTCAAAGCGGTTTGTTTACCATATGTCTAAGCTTGGTTCATGACGCTTTGGTTATGTCCCAATCGACCAGCACTTACTAGTGGAGCCATCTCTTGAAAAACAGCGGGAACTTAGTTGCGCACCTAATATTTTTTAGTGCGCGTGTCAACAATACAATCGGCGCAAATCTCAGTGTTTATATTATTCCGAAATCTATATATTGTTTAAGAGCATTTTTTAAATTGAAAACATGATCATTCTCAGATTCACCTAATGCTTACCTGTACAGTAGAGTAACACAGCCCAGCGAACAGAGATGTACATCGAAGCGCAGGCCTTTTGGGAGCATTTGGCCGACTTTTCTGGGGTGATCGGTTAGTGAGCACCCCAGCCACCGTGAGCGCTGCCTGTATCGGTGTGCGCAAATTCCCTGCCACACGGTTAGTTCGTCCTCTTATTATGCTACGAACAGTGGGCACTTGGGTTGATAGGGTGTCTCTCTCGTGCCGACGCGCTTCCAATCGTCGGGGTGATGTTGCGTTCTCGCTCAGACTCACGCGTCCTCAAATGTTTGAGATGGCGGTATTTTTAGCTCTATTCATGCAATTATCCCACAAAGCAAGCGGAATTGTAAATGAATATGCATCTTTTGATAGTATATTGACCGATAATAGTGAAAAGAAATATATTTTAATATTCTGCAAATATATGGGTGGCGTTCAAACAATCATCTACTTTAATAGTGTATACGAACAGTGAATCTATGGTCGAGCGGTATATAGCGTTCTCTTCTATCTCGACAATTGGAAGATCCTGGTCGATCCCTTTACCTGTCATTTTTTTTTATAGGTAAGATAACAAATGGTCCGACTGATGGTAATGTTTATCCTTTTTTCAGACGTCATGTATGTCCGATTCAATGTGGTATTATATCAATCGTTAATTTATTTCATATTTTATGGGAAAAGGATCCTTGAGCTAAAATGATGCAAAAATGATAATAAGTTCTTAAAAATACATTCTGGAATGCGTACTTTTAAGGGGTCACATCTACTCAGAAATTTTTGAAAAATTCGATTTTTCGTTTTCGACGGATTCTTATACTATAACATTTCAAGAATATTCTCTCAAAATTTCAAGTCGATCCGTTCAAAATTGAGCAAGTTACGGCCGTTTTTACAATTAGGTTCCGCGAGCCGCACGACGCAGGTATATCGGGGCAAGGGCGCGCTTCGAACAGCGGTGGTCCTTTGTATACAAAGAGAACCGTTATTTTACAACATGCAGCTGCTCTATTGAGACTGTTTATACGTATATATATAGAGGACCCAAATTCAGGATGGTGGTGGTTATAACCACGAGAGGAATGGTTATTCGGTATATTCGAAATCGAAGACCGTCACAGTTCAGCAGTGGACTTCGAAGAGCTCACTTCGTTCAGTTATACGCGTTTCTCTAATATTCAAAGTTTTTTGAGAAATGGATCGTGCGAAAGGCTCGAGAGAATTACGAAAATAGGCGAGTGTTCGGAAGTCGTGGCCGAGAAAACGTAAAAACGTTTTCAATCCAAAAACAGTCGAACAAGAGAGTTAGAGTTTCAGCGCGTCGGCGAAAAAAATAAAGCGCCAAGGAGATGTGTTTGTCCCCGTAGACTATTCAATTGAATATCGAATTATAAATTTTATAACAGTTTTCTCGACGATTGCGACTTTCGTGAAGTGTAAAGACTGCGGTGGTGCAGTGAAATTTCAAACGAGCGAAACGCGTGGACTAGGTTTCAAGATTTTGAACGTGTGTGACAAGTGCGACGATCGCGTTATTCCATCCTGCTCGTACGCTGGCAGCACGTATGAAATAAACAGAAGGTTTATATTCGTAATGAGGTTTCTTGGCCTCGGATTAGCCGGTGTTCGAAAATTCTGCGGACTAATGGATATGCCGAAATTATTGTACCAGTCCACCTATGATATCATTGTGAAAAACATCCACGATTCTGTCATGACCGTTTCCGATATGATTTTTAAAAAAGCTGTTGCCGAAGAAAAGGAAGAAATCAGTAAAAAAAAGCGACGGTATAAGATCGACTGAAATGACGGTTTCCGGTGATGGAACGTGGAAAAAACGCGGCTTTAGTTCGCTATTTGGAGTTTCTTCAATCATCGGTTACCATACTGGAAAAGTTCTGGATATCGACGTGAAAAGCAAATTTTGTAAGGAGTGCGAGGATTGGCGTGAAAGAACCGATACTGCCGAGTACATGGAGTGGTATGAAGAACACGAATCTTAGTGCTTAGCAAACCACGCAGGATCTTCCGGAGAAATGGAGGTGAAAAGTATCGTCCAAATGTTCGAGCGTTCAAAAGAAAAGTACGGCGTAAAGTACGTTAATTATATCGGCGACGGTGATAGCAAAATATTCACCGGTATTCTGAACGCCTCTTCTTACGATGGAATTACTGTAACGAAAAAGGAATGCATTGGCCATGTCCAAAAGCGAATGGGACGTAGATTGCGAGAGTGTGTAAAAAAAAATAAAGGACTTGGCGGCAGAAACAAGCTAACCGGGAAAATGATTGATAAATTGATGGTATACTATGGTTTAGCTATTCGTCGTAACGCAGATTCGGTGGAAAATATGAAAAAAGCGATATGGGCAACCTTTGATCATTATAGTTCGACCGATGATGATCCGCATCACGAAAACTGTCCGCCCGGAAATGAGTCTTGGTCCTCTTATCAACACGATTATAAAGCTCTACCAGTCCATGTTTTAGACGCAATAAAACCAATTTACACAGAAATCTCCAAAGAAACCTTACTGGAAAGATGCAAAGGTGGTTTCACACAGAACAATAACGAAAGTTACAGTCAACTCATATGGAAAATAACTCCGAAGATTTTACATAGTGGATCGATTGTGGTGAACATAGCTGCCCATGTCGCTGCATGTATGTTCAATCTAGGAAGCGCTTCACTTTTGCCAATGCTGCAAGCAATGGGAGTAAGCTGCGGCCGAAATTGTCACGAGTACGTGACGGAAGAAGATGAAAAGCGCGTGAACACGGCCGAGCGCCGCGCTCAATCTAACACTCGCGAAGACAACATCAAATTGGAGTTTTAGAGGCTGCTACGTCTGCAGAAGGATTGTTCTATGGGCCGGGCATCGATGATTCAATTTAGAGGTAATAAATTACACTTTACCTATGTATATACCCAACAAACGCGTTTTTCTCGAAACGACTTTTTAAGAATCGGTGACCACGATATCTCAAAAACGAGTGAACCGATTTGTCTGAAATTTTGCATATATTTTTGTTATATCTAAAGGCAGTCTTTAATCGAAGGAATTTTTTTTTCGATGCGTACTTTTATTAATATCGAGGAAAAATGAAGTAATTTTTTTACCGAAATTTGGAGCATCACTTTCGATCGGCGACCATTTTTTCAAAAATTAATATTTTATCAAATCCTTCGATTAAAGACTAGATAATACTATACAAAAACTAAATTTATTTGGTTTTTTTATTTTAGATGATTCGTTGGGCAGTTTCAGTGGTCACCGCGGAAGGCCTTTTTTGAACAGCGGTCCGGACGGATACACTATATCATTTACATTTAGGAATTTTTTCCAATAAAAAAATTATGAAACATACTCAAAGATATTCCCCTTGTTGTGAAAAAAAGTTCGAAACCTGCAACCATTTTCCAAAAAAAAAAATCACAAAAACACGCCTTTTTTTCGGCCGCTGAGTAGATGTGACCCCTTAAGGGTCACGAATATTGAATGTGTTCTCTAGAAATGCTATTTTTTAGATTATTAATAATTACATCATATTCGATTTAAAAACGATTGGGAGAGTTATTTTAATTATAACCATTATTGATTTATTATTAAGCGGAAAATGACAGAATTTTAATGGCTGTAGTATTAAATCACTTGATTGAAATGAATTGTACGTGTATTCCTCTGCATCATATCCTTATTGTTGCAAATGTGCAAGTAAATCCTGTATATACTGTGTACAGTTTTAGCATAGGTTCTTTTTATTTATAAGTTGAATTTCGTTCCTATTGTAAATTTCGCTGCTTGCCATGCTACTGGCATCGGACCCTTTTTTTATTGCATGCAGTGATAACCCATGCCCTCGCCATCTGGGAAACATCCGCAAAGGACTTACCTGGGTCGATGGTGTGCGTTGTCATTGGTAACATACTCTCGTCGTATGTACTAAATTGTTTCAACTGTTTACCATTTTATTTATTCATTATTTGTTCGTGCTAAACTCACGATAATTCAAGTAAGCCGGATTCGGCGACGCAGCTTGCTTCTGCGAGGGTGTCCTCCTTAAAATCTTCGCCTATTTTTAATAATATTTAAGAAGGGATAGGACCGCCCTCGCAGGCTGCTTCCTTGATCCCGAAGTAAAAGACGACAGTTCGTTAGAAGTTATCCTAGCGAGTAGACATAAAGAAAAACACCAGAGCGTACCGCTCCGCGAAAGCATCTAACACCTTACAACAACTCCAACATAAATAATACCTTACATAACAACATAAATAATACCTTACATAACAACATAAATAATACCTTACATAACAACATAAATAATACCTTACATAACAACATAAATGATACCTTACATAACAACAGTTCTTATCGTGAACTAATAAACATAGTACAAGTCGTTTACATAAGGTCTATTATTTCACCGACACCCTCCGATACCAACGATCTGCTTCTCAGTAAAACGAAAGGCAGGATCACTACGTTCCTACGAACGGCAGTGAACACTTATCCTTCACCATTCTACGTTCTTTTATTCATAACAGAAAACTGCAATTAAGATCAAACTTCTGTTTGCGCCATGCAAAAGTTTGGACGCTAAGGTATACATAACATTTTTATCACAATGACTACAAATTTGCCTCGATTAACAATGCATTCGAACTTTCGGTAAAATATCGCGGTGCGGCACGATTCATATTTATTGTTAATACCGCGTAAATAATAATGAATTTTATTTTAGATGGTACTACAACTGTCATATTATTATACCATGTAGCATCTTATTTTAGAAATCCCAGTTTTAAATATTGAGTAGTGGCGGTGATCGAGGAGACTAAACACACGACGATCGTATGAGTACGAGAGATAGCCGTACAGGGATCGTGAGAGAGCGAGGAAAAAGGTGGAAAAAAAAAAAGAACAGGCCGGGGATCAAACTGGGAATGCTTAGTTCGCGTTAAAAAAAACAGCGCCTCAGCTCGCTCGACCATTACACAATTCTATCTACATTGTATCAAAGTATCTGAACAATTATGAGTCTGCTTGGTTTAAACACCGCGCGAGCTTATCGGTTAATTCATTTTTTATTATACTATCATACTATTAAACAACAGTCCTATTGATAACTCATTCACGCTTATTTGGTGAAACACAATCACCGTAAATATTAGCATTACGAATGCATGAGTGTGAGGGAGAACGGTAGGTCACCCCACCAGTCTCCCGCTCAAGCATTGCTCTAACGTTACATCGTTAGTGCGAGAGTTAAGCATGTATACAAGAGAGACGACAGATATCGATACATCGCCACACACACCTTAGGCGGAAATCGGAATTACTTTTTCTCTTCCAAATCTTAACATGGGCCCTGTGCTTCCATGTAAATCTCTGTTCGCTGCACAGACATAACGTGCTTGCACTTTTCGCTTACCCCCGCTTTACAAAAACGAAGAATTTTAATTATAATATTTTACGTTCAGCATTAATACTTCTCTTTATCTCATGTGGAGAATCTCGGATATTCGACGTCTGGATACAGAAGGCGATGATTTTATAACCTTCGTGATCCTCAGAGGTCCGACCGCACATAAGCAAATGTCCGGAATTCAAAAGATTTTCGCCTTCTACGTAATTCTTGCTCATGATTATACACTTGCCAAAGTCGCACATCTCTCCCATGGTCAACCGTATGTTGCACTATTTTTTATTTAACCGTTTATTAATAAAAACCGACCCGTAACGTAAATTCGCTATATGCTATTGCTTGAGTTCCCAATTATTGGACGTTATTATACTTTATCTTGACTACTTATTCATTTGAGATTGACTAGGAATGTATTATTTTCTGAAATGATTCCGCTGCGGTATTTATTCGAGGAATTTACTTCGTTCGTAATGTGAGCATAGGATGGCGATTCGTTGTTATCGTCGAGTGGATTTCGTCTGGTGAGTGTCATGTGTCCTGATACTGTGGCTTTTATAATCTCGGTTTAAGTCGCTTTAAACAATTACCTTAAGGGGTTATGGATTAAGACTTTTTACCTTAATTCTACCGAGGTATCAACGTACGCAAGAGGTTGTCGATTACTGGTTCATACGCGATAGAGGATCACATTCTTGGTATACGTAATCGTATGATACGTGCTGAGTCCAGCTAATCGGGACGCTGTGTTCGGGGTACTGGAAATCACGTAAATTCACCTCTTTAGAGACGGGTAGCCAGGCGCTGTATGTGGGCACCCGTAAAAAAGAGTGCCCTATCGCTTTGAAATAGGGGTAGCCATGCACTATGCGTGGGGACCTTGCTGTTTCGGAGAGAATCCTATTTAATGTTTTCGATAAAACAGATGACCATGACACAATGCGTGGGACCCAGAGGCATCGACAAATTCTAACAATTTATAGATAACTTACAATGCGATTGGTATTGTAGGATAGTATACCATACTCTCATGAATTTGTTTCAAATAAGAGTGACAAGGTTCGTCGCGTCGCGTCTTATATACTTTTTGTAGTGTCCCCCGAGGGGCTGAACTTAGGAACGTCACGTGATCTTTGTCTTGTTTTGGTTCCTGGGTCGGAGAGGTCCGGGTTGGTGTACTGGTACCTCACATACTTTTGAATTCATACGTTCTTACTGGGTTAGACCTGGATGAATTGTTGATTATCGAGCGATAATCAACATTTGTTGATTACGGTTTCAATTATCGTTTTGTGTGTTATTTCCCTACTCGAGATAGGTTCATTATTTCTTTCTTGTTTTTTTACGGACCTACTCGTTTGTGCGGGTATTTTCGTGACCTTTGGATTCTAAGTCGCTCATTTAGGCAAGTTTTTGTGTATTTGTGTAGAAAGCGGTTTTTTAAAATGTGTTTTGTTTAGTTGTCATTGTTTTGTGTATTCTTCGTTACTGAGGGTAGCCTTTTGGTGGCTATGCATAAGGTGGTTATTTTGTTTCTTGTTTTTATTAGATGCTTATGTTTTAATATTTGTTTTAAACATTTAAGATTTGATGACTGGTGGTGGTCACTTGTTGTGTTCAGTTCGATGCGATGTCCCTGTAAGGCTTTTCGATTCGTTGCCGTTTGTGGAACCGTCCGAGTTTCACAGTGCTCGGTGGTGTACGATGCCTCATGCGTACTTAGACTGCGGCCGTTGTTCGTTTTGTACCTCGCGTGGGACCGTGTTGCTCTCACGCGAGAGCAACACTTTAGCAAACGCTCCTTATTTACTAGTGCTGCCGCATTGGGGTGGACAGTTTCTGGCTGCTTCGCGGTGAACCTACTCTTTATTAAATGTTATTCTATTATTATTATACCTCCCGTTCGCCTGGTTGTACGAAAGCTAATTCGCATCTCTTATTGTTGTTCCTAGTGGTAATTTGTAGGTTTTTAGTCGGATTGTCGATGGGTCGATCTCGACGAGTATGTTGCGATAGTGTAATATGATTGTGAATTGTTGTTCTGTGTTTGAGCAGGAGTGGGTGAGCGGGTTAAGAAATAAACTTTAATTTTAATAGCGATATATTTCTTTATTATGCGAAGAGTTAATGGCGCGTTCAGTACTTGACTATAATAAGCACTGCTGCGAGCATGCTCTGTTCTATTCGAGGCGAGATTCAAGACTGCCTTTGTAGCGTGGTTGCTAGGCAAACTTGCTTCGTAACCCGAGAGCTGCCGAAGTTGCTCGAGTCGCGTTCGACTCTTCTTCAGGTACAGTCGCAATGAGAACATTGTGCCTGTACACTCGATACAAAAAAAAATGCGCTGAACTCAGCTTTTTTTAACACTATGTAATTCCTTATCTTTTTATTTATGTGGGGTTTATTACCCCCATCGTTGATTTCTGTCTTTCGATTCGTAGCGGGACAAGCTATATACGTTCCGTTACAAAATATTACAAAACTAAAAAGAACTTGAAAATAATATCAAAATAATTAAATTTCGATGCGAAATTTATGTCAAATCACCACCGAGAATCAATGGTATTTTGTCTTTGTCTTGGTCAAGAGCAACAGAGCCTGGGTGACTGTATTTTAGCAGCGAGCGATGTATGAAATGCATAATGTCCTCGAGTTTTTGATTTACGGAAATGTAGATGGATACAATGACAATTATTTGGCTACTTCGGGTTTGACATTGCACCAAAAACATCACCAACTGGTGCCACCGCCGCTGCATATGACTAGGATTGGTTAGTAGTGAAGTCTATGGTTGGATGACAATGTCCACCTTATCACATTGATTGTGATATATTGACACAACTGAAGCAAGGTAAGCTAACCTTGTCATCATTCAGCCAAAACTCGGATAGAAGGACGACCTTTGACTTGCGTATCAATGTCTGTTAGATTTTTCAAAAGTCTTTTATCGCGCTCTGTGTTACGTCCTGGATTCGCAAAAGAAGACGCAACTACGGATAATTATTAATTTCTACATTTTAAGCCAGAATGTGCTGGTTAGGGATTGGAGTGGGTCTGGTGAAGAGAATGTTATATAAATAAATTTTGACACAGGCAGGATTAAGCACAAGATGAACATCACGATATATTAAAACAGTGGTAAAACATTGTAATTACATTAAACTGTTAACGATTTTATTTAACACAATCAAAAGTCAATGATTGATATTTAATTGTCTGAATTCACCGCGACGTTGGTTTTAGGGAGTTACGAATAAACGTTGAACGAATGGTCGACCATACCAAATAGAATTGTTAATTTTGCTGCTACGAGGGTCGACCGTCGTGGTCGGTCCTCGGAGATGAACTGCTCGAATCAGTGAGGAAATTAGTGCTGAAGGCACCGCAAACGTCAAAAGGTACTGTGTGATTAGCGGGGCGCAGCGCGTCTCGCTGATGCTCTGCGTCTCGCTGGTCAGCGTGGGACCGCTGACCTAAGCAAAATGTGTATACCCATCAATGATAAGCACTACTGGGTTGCGCTAGAACAAATGCGTGTATGCGCGACTAAAACGAAAAAATATTATAATTAATTTACACATATATGTTTACTCCGGACGTAACACTCTGTATTCGCGATATGGTTCTGCTGGTGTTTTAGCTGTTTCTGTTGTTCTCCTTAACGTTGTCGCATCTTAGTAGTATGTGTACATCTTTGCTCCATCCCACTGCTATCCCCACTCCTTCCCCCGCCACCCCACTTTTCTACCTCCGCGCTACCGACTCTACTTAACCAGTGTCGGTAACGTGAAGATGGTAAAGTGAGATGGTGTGGATACGCTGGTGAGCAAGGAAGAGTAGAGATAAGAGCAGGAGGGAGCAAAGGTGTACACACACTAACAAAATAAATTCATGCACTCACTACTTCTGCTGTTGTTCACCGCTGTTGTTGTTCCGTCTTCCTTCTACGGCGATTTTAACTCCTGTTTCTCGTTCACTTTCACACCCACACGCACGAATACACACACATATACACCCCCCCCCCACACACACACATACGCGCGCACACACTTTCACTCCCGAGCACCGTCCGCCTCAGGAGACTCGGGGTCCTCGAAGCCTTCGTCCACCTCGCCGCCATTGTAGCCGATTGCTATTTCCGCACAGAGGACCCCGAATACATATTCCACCATGTTCACATTGTCCTCCGTCGTTAGCCGCACACAGGGCGAGCGGCTCTCGCTCCTCACCACAACCCCGTGCAATGATGCGGCGGAACCACACATCGACTCCAGGAGTGGTATCAGGCCAGAGGCGTCAACCCGAGCCAACCTATGCAGACAACACCCCATGCATATGCAGGTATCATCCCGGTAAGGGTATCAGGATAAAACAAGCTATCCCAATTGACGAATATTGAGTACCCCTAATCGATTAGGAGTACCTCCAAATATCCATCATCGTCTGGATGGATCTACTCACAGCGATCTGCACGTCCATGATGCACGACCACGCACCTCATCCTCGCGTAAAGATCCTCCATGGCGATACTAAAAGACTAGCGATCCCATTCGTAAAAAGTACGATGGAGAATTTTTACCATCTCCTCGTACGCGTCCCACATTTCATCTGTTCGTAGATGAACCACCATGTCCAAGTCTATATGTAATACGTCGCACCAAAACGCAACACCCAGAACACTTGCATCGAAACGCGGATACATTGCGAGGAATACGTTTTCGACTGTACAATCACGAAATTAAAGTCAGACTGAATACTTCGGATGATGCTAGCGAGGATTACGAGGTTTGAAGATAACAAACGCTCCTCTGAATCATAACTAGGTGTCCAGAGCTCTGAATGCAACGACAGCAATTTTGCACGTGCGTACCGCTTTGTGCTGTGCTCCTCGCGCAGCGGTTGCTCTGCAGTAAAAAATGCAGAATATGATACCGTACCGCGAGAGACCTCGATTATAATTTATATATAATTATAAAATAAGAGACAAGGTAAGCCGATGTATTTGTTTTTAATTAATCAATATATTATTTAAATCACTATACACATATTTACCGTCGCATGCAACATCCCTGCAAACACGGTAATATTCGCTCGGAGACTCTTCCGCCGTTAAATTTATTTTTATCGCTGTCTGATCGTCGAGAGGCAAAAGTATTGTAATATTCACGTACTAATCTGTCGTTTTTCATTACATTATCGGTAAAGAAATTATTAAATCGCGACATGGTGAAGCCGCACGACATGAGATGAAGGAATACGATACAAAATTGTCCACACACATCCGACGTATTACTCTGTAGCTGCTTGCGGCCGTACCGATAGAAATTGCAGTTTCTTCGTAGTCATGCAAGATGTTGCGGTATAACCGGTGGTAGCCCGTAGCTATCAAAGTACATTCCTTTTCCATAATGGTTAACGTACATGGCGATCCAATGCTCACCAGGTCCGTCGTGGTTATCCGTGTTAACTACGAGTCCAGCCGGTAACGACCATAGACGAGGAATTCTGTCAGCTGGGTATGCGCCAACGGTTGAAAGTGGAAGATACTGCAGACTCTCGAAGATTTGTCTAGTGTTCATGCTGAATGCATAGTCAATGATTAAATGATGACATAAACGCTTTAAGACGTATATATATGCAAAATTTACTTCACAGCATCGTCGAACGTGTCACGACTACATGATGAAGATTTCTCCTCTTTCTTATTCTCTTCCTCTTCGTCTGCCGACCAAACATCCATGTGTGATTCTCCTTTCACCGGGTGCTCGCGAAGCCAATTTTTTATTCTGAAAGCCTGGCGCATTGCACAATGCGAAGACGCTGTAACGTTAATCATAGCGTGTCTGAAACATTTTCGCAAAGATTTCGGCTTAAATGTGTACGATGGGGCGCCCTCCTCATCCTCCAGGTTGGAAATTTCACGACTCGTGATATCGCAAAGAAGTATAGCCTTCTCGTGACCGGGTGTATCGATACGTCTTCCTTTTTCACGAAATTTCCCGCAAGTTAGCGTACGCTTGTTTACAGCTTACATCGCCCTCGTACCATTCAAGACCGTGAAAATATTTCGAGAGAAAATTATTCTGGCTTCTCGAATGCTGCGGTAATTCGGCGAAGTGACACGGTGGTGTGAGGAACCAATGAGCAGAGTACGGTCTATCCACTGCTACCACGGCAATTTCCTTCGGAATAAATCCCGAGTCTTTACCACGCATTCCCTGTATATCCGCGACGATATCCATGTTCACGTCTAATCCGTACAGATGCTCGAGTTTGACTGATTAGTTACTCACAGAGGCGCATCTACATTTCTTAACACGAAATAGTTTTATTCCTACATAAGCACATTTTTCGCTTATCCGGGAAAATGCACCATTACTTGCCGAGAGGCATCGATTTCAAGGACATTATCATATTCCGCGTAGACTACACAATTTACCGTAGAAGCAAGCGCATCCTCAAATCGTACCTCTATTCTCACACTAAAGTGCTTTATTAAATTCCAATGTGAATTGCTGTTCGCCGAAAGATCGGGTGTCAAATCAAAAGCAAACAGACAGTATCCATCGCGATAATTATTGCGATCGATCGAATTACCGTCGTTTAAGAAATGTATTCTAGTTCTCGAAAACAACGTTTGAACAGCATCCACATACAGATGATTTTTCGTGAAATCAGGTTGTAATGATTTCGAAGGTATTTGAGCACCATCTACATGCAACGAGAGATAATTTATCTTGTAATTTTGGAAATTAAATGGATTCATACTGTTGGATAATCAGACGAATATCGATCGCCGTGCGCCTACCTGTTGCGGTGCTCTAGCACACTGATTTCGGTTGGGCTGAAGATAGCCGAGGCAGGGCTTTGCGGAGCCGAGACTGTGCCTCGTTGGCACGCCGCGTTGAGCGAGAGGATGTCTCTCTCGCTTGACTTCGGCTTCACTCACCGGCTATCTCGCTCAACTAACTTCAGCGCCCAACGACGCTTTCATATTCCGCAGCCATATTGAAAATTTAGAAAGTTTCGCAACGCATCCGCTGAACAGCACACGCACAACAGGACTCTCGGACCGTTTTTCTTTGCTACAATACATCGGACTCGCTCAACTTCTCGCTCACCAGGACTCATAGCTCAAGGTAAGCGTACACTGATATAATGCAGAGAAATTCACAATCAGTGAGAAGGAAAATTGCGGTACATCAGCACTTTTTGTCTCACTTTGTGGCGTGCGCTGCAGCACATGCTGCACCGCGTTCTCCTCACTTTATATTGCCAGCATAATTAATATAATTATGCATGTGCTTCATATTCATTGTAGTTTCCCCCAGAAAATCTGCTGGGAAAATACAGTGACTATACTCTGTTCATTTGTGCATCCTCAGTCTATGTTGTATTGTGCTACGCAGTGCTGACTGCGTAGCTGGTCTCACATCCATTCACAGCATTCAAGCAATTTATTTGCAAGTGCTCTCATATATTCACTGTGATTTCTCTTCGACAAACTGCTGAGAGCTTGCAGTGAATGGTGTACACATTTTACGCACTCATTTATCTCATAGCGTGACATGCTCCGCAGCACTGCCTGCAGCACGTACACTGCTCGCGCACACAATAACTACAATTGTGTGCTGCTCAAACTTCATACAAAATTCAACTTAAATTATTTATTTGTAAACTCTCTGATTTTGGTGCATTCATTTTTATATCAATTTTGCATTTTTCTAAATTTAACCTGTTTTTGTATTTATTTTTAACTTTGACATTTTTCCAAATTATATACAAAACTGTATTTTGTATCCGAGCTGACGGAGGGTAGAATAAACCGCTTCCTCAACATACCATCGACGTGTCTGGTTATTTATCACCCTGTCGTGAGTGAAGACTCATATTTTTCCTATACTCGTATATTCGCAGATCGGTCAACCAACATCGGACGGATTCTCAAACACATACTGAAGTTGCCGTTAAACGCTTTGTTATCGACTAAACCGATAATCATACGCTTCGGAAATTGACCTAGCACGATATTATCGATAGTTTCTCCATGAACACCGGAGTGTATTGAAACGGCCTTTACCTCGACTCTCGTAAGAGGATATTTAGCCGTGAATTTTGCCAGAGTTCTAGCATGCGAGAGTAGCACACCAGAAGCTATTTCTGTTCTACGAACGAGAAGCGATGCCTCAAGAATCTTTAAGCCGCATTGACCATTCTTTGTATTGCCCACAAGATAAAATGAATCTCTAGACCGCACCAGCCGTACTCGCCTCTCGACACCGTTTAATAGGATCCGCTCCTGATTGAATATATCGCAATGCAGATAGCCGAGCAAGTCTACAGTTTTTCTGATATTAAAAAATTGTTTTCTCTTTACAAGACCCGTATTTCCCGATGGTATATCATCCATTTTTCCAGGGGTATAATCGTACCAGAGAACGCTCGTGTGATGCGAATTTTTGGCTGCTGGACCGTAATTCAAAAGTGTTGTTCAAAAATGTACGCTCGATAAGCGTAGGCATTATTTGGAGGTGAAACTAATTTGTGATTCAGGTATATATCCACCTGATTAAACATAGAATGCGAGAGATTGTTTACAGGGCTGGTACTTACTTTCGACGCTGTACCCGCGGCAATTTTCGTAGAAGGAGATGATATGTTTACTCTCAGACTAAGCATAGTATGTGGGAGATCGATATACACATCACCCTGTCCAGGAATAACAAATTCAATAGGTGAATCATCTGTTAGCGAAGAAATGGGTTTGTAATACACCCAATTGGGGCCTTCGATAGTAGTTTGCGTCGGTAGGAGTGAAAATAAATCAAGTTCCGATTTAAGACACTCGCACGAGTGCGCCTTGCGATAGCGGGCGATACGCGAAAGTCATGGTATCGTAGATGGTCGCATACGCGCGCCACTTCGACCTGCCCGCTCGGAAGCGATTTAAAGCGCAAATGACCGGCCAGGTAAGGTAACTTATTTATACTCTCCAAAAGAGCGTCTATAGAGCGATATACACCAGGTGGAACTTGGTCTCTATCAGCGCGTCTCCGTGTTCAAAGATTTAAACTAGATAAATCATAATCACCATCCTCAAAAGATACGAGATTTCCTACAGTAGGAACATGTAAAAGAATCATCGGATAAGTAATTTCCACAAGAGAAACAGACTATTCTCCGTGCAAAGGTATCTGACGCGGTAGTTTTGTAATAAATTTCGTCGTCGTATTATTCGGAAAATACTGCATACTACTGTTGCTCGGTAGTACGACAAAGAAAGAGCTATCTTTGGAGCTCATATTTATCAGGGACGATGATTCCTAGCGTTCTTCCTCTTTGTCCTCTTCTGCTTTTTCGTCTTCTCAGATGACGGAGGCATTCGTACTCGCGATAATTCTGCCTCGTAGAAAATACTGTCGATAGTCTCGTTATTCAGATCGTGTACAATATACACGAATGGTTCTGAATTCACTGATATTCGTGGAATCTTGTATAATTCGTTATTCCAACCACGCTCATATCCTTTCACGAATGCTGCTTTAGCTGTACTGATACGTACCAAGTCACCGACGCTGTATTTAGGCTTTTTAGTTTTTCTCGCGTTACGCTCGTAACGCCATGCTAAATTTTTTCGGGCTACAGAGGCATTTTCGAGGTTACCTCGCTCGGAGGAATACGCGTTCCGCTGTGTCTAGTGTGATTATAAGCATATAAAATTTTTTGTAAAACATCGATGTAACGCTTATTTCGCGTGTATGTAAAGTAACATCACATTCGCTCTTTTATTGTGAGATTAAAGCGATCGGCAATCGAGGCTTTCTTATATCAGGGTTACGAGCAGCGTGAAAATCGATATTCTTTTCCTTGAGAATTTGCTGAAATGGAGTGCCGATAAATTCTTAGCCTCGATCAGTTTGCAATTACTGCGTGCGAGTATGCGTGTGAGACCGCAGGTCACGTTTGCGCTCGTTTTGTCACGAAGCATTAGTCACGATATGCGTACCCATCGTTGTACGTAGCTATCGAGCGAAGATTAGCTAAATCAGCCTCCCATACATCGTCTATATTACTCACGTTGTACATACGACGGAGAAATCGTCGTCGCACGAGACGATGCATGTTTCATGAATCCTGTGTCTCGAGCCATGGTAAAACATTTTTTCGCGCTACTCTTCCATCCAGCTGAGCCAAATTTTTTGCTCGAGAATAGGAGGATGAGCGGTATCATAATAGATTTTTTGAAGAATTTTCATAATTTTAACGATGACCAGTTGAATGGATTCTTTTTCTTTTTCTATTCTAACTGTGTGGGGGATCGATATTCAGTGGGGTGTCATTGGCTCTCTACTTGTGCGATGTTTTGCAATTGTTTGTCCTCTTCCCCCCCCCCCCCCCCCTCCTGCCCCTCGATGATGTCGTTTTCCGCCGTGAGCATTAAATCTCTGTTTGAGTGTGCGGTCTCGGCCTCGTTGTTGTTGTTGCTACTGTTGCTGCTGCTACTATCTCTATCGCGTGGTAAAATAACACGCCGTTGCGGTGTCGAGGATGATGTATAGTAGATGTAGGCTCGTATAGTAAGTATAGTTTGTCAAAGTGAGATCGACCGATGGGTTTCTCGCGTTTTCTAGCTCGCATAGCATCGTTAACAAGATCAAGAATATTGGAAACTGAAATTCTTCTGACGCCTATGGGAACAACACCGTTACGATCCCATGTCATTTTTTTTACCAACGGCGCTGCGATGCAAATTGCAAAGCAACGATATTGCTTTAGATCAGGGGTCTCCAAACTTTCCAGCCTTAGGGCCATACTGAAAACTCCAGTAAGTTCCGAGGGCCAAAACCATAAGCCTACAACAATGTTATGAGTAGTTAGCCCGTGACCATATCAATGTAGATGTCATATTAATAATTATTGAACATAAAATTAGAATACTTCAGTAAACTAAATTTAATTTGCTATAAAAAATATGTTCTCTAAAAGGAGTTTTCAAGTATGCTAGCTCTCTGCGGGCCGGACAAAATCTGTCCGCGGGCCGAATGTGGCCCTCGGGGTAGGCAGTAGTAGTAGTAGTAGTAGTAGTAGTAGTAGTAGTAGTAGTAGTAGTAGTAGTAGTAGTAGTAGTAGTAGTAGTAGTAGTAGTAGTAGTAGTAGTAGTAGTAGTAGTAGTAGTAGTAGTAGTAGTAGTGGTAGTAGTAGTAGTAGTAGTAGTAGTAGTAGTAGTAGTAGTAGTAGTAGTAGTAGTAGTAGTAGTAGTAGTAGTAGTAGTAGTAGTAGTAGTAGTAGTAGTAGTAGTAGTAGTAGTAGTAGTAGTAGTAGTAGTAGTAGTAGTAGTAGTAGTAGTAGTAGTAGTAGTAGCAGCAGCCACCAAGCCAGGCACAAGAAGCAACTTCAGAAATCCGACACAGTACTCGACGATGATTGTCCTCGTACTCCAATTTGCCCTTTTGGCGCCAAGTCGTCGAACAATTGTCGCGTGCCTCCGAAGATGATTCTTTTGCACGTTTCCCTGTAAAACGTTTAGAGCATACTCGCATATACATCGTACGAGCACTATATGTGCTTTAAGCAAAATTGCACGTCGTTACTCTTGCTTCACATAACACAGCGCTTGCAATAAAATTATTTGCTCTTCATCGCGAGGTCCGCGCAACGCCATTACAAGCGCATTACTGGTACATCGCGCGTCGCATCGCGAACCTTTATTGCTTTTTAAGGCACGTAAGCGTAATGGTATTGGTCATCGGGAAATATATAGGCACGAAATCGACAATTATCAGGCGTTGATTGTTTCAAGTCGAATAATAGATAGTCGTGCGGTTTAGCTGTTGCATCGAAATATACCTCCTGCAAAAATCGCGGATTCTCGGGACATACCTGACCGGCTAGATGCTGAATTTGCACGCGATCTCGTGGATTTTTTAAGACAACGATATAATTAGCGTTTAAGGAGATATCGCGCTGCCCGTGACCCTGATGGAAGAGATTTTGCGTAATGAATATGACACTAACATTTTTATTATGGCTATCCTCAGTGAAAAGATCGACCACGGTATTGTTCGATGCCTCGCGCATTCAATCGTCAATGACCACAAGTTTAGGTTTTGTATCATTCGAGTAGTCTGCTGCTTGCGGTATACCCTCGCGAAATTCGATTTTATCACCGTACTCTGAATACCCGGACTGCCACTCTAAGTAATTAAAAAGTATATGTATTTAAAGAATTAATTGACAAAATATGTTTTACCACAACCCGTAGGACCGCTTATCACGGTTCTCCATGGATGTTTCCAACGTGTATTCATATCGATGAGTGTCTATCATAATCAATCAGCTGACTCTTAAATAAACTTATACCGCGACGGCAGCGGCGGCGGCGACCCCGCAGCATCAGCTATTTTCGCGGCCTTGACGAGCTGATAAGATGAGGCGTGGGCCCGCGGTATAAGCTGATGTTTACACCGTATGTAAATTAAGTAACGATAGTTTTTATTGAGCTGCATTGAGCTCTATCGCTGCTGTATATTGCCCACCTCGAAGCCCGTTCCGAATTTGACAATATCGTCTATGTAGCTCTTTCGTACGTATTTGACCGCGTTCGGCATGCGCTCGGGCTGTGACAAGGGATCGTTATAAACACAAATTATCGCTATTACTTATGCGTAAAATTGACTTTTTTGCTGTAGACTCGTGTGTAAGCCTGTGCCCACACCGGCGCCTTCGACGCGTCGTACTATACATGTCGTCATTGTACATATACCAGCGTCTATTCGAAATTCGCGCGCGCTCTGAGCTACACTACTAATTAGTCGCTATATATCGTCAGGAACGATGTCACGAGCTGGTCGAAATGATAACCATACAGGACCTTGCGCGACAGACGGTACGCTCAGACTCATACCCACATAATCATGTCCTTCGCACGATTCTGTAAGACGTGTGAGAACATCTCGTACACCGCCCTCGAACCATGTCAGATGATCGATACTATCCGGTGGCTGACGAAAATAAAAATCTGTCTCTCGACCCTGCATCCTAAAGTGTGGAAAATATCGGCTCTGCTCATTGTCGATACCGAAGCGTTCACCAGGAGGCAAAATATCACCTCCCCGTATATCAGTCCTTCCATCGCCAGTCTATCCACCTGCAAGCATAATTAAACCATTTATTAGAATGTTTATTTAATTTAGTTACATTTTTTGTTTGTCGCTAGCTATACACTATGTATATAAATCGTGCAACGTAAGAATTACAAACTTATATTTGCTTCTAGTCCTCGAATCCGTCGACTGCACCCGGGAACCGCCTACGCATTTCGTAAACCAACTCGATTGTCGGCGGTCTCGGCACAGTGAATCGTGCAAAGCGAAAAACGTTTGGGTCCGACTCGTACCCTGTTTTTTCATTTTACTATTATTATCCCCTTATTTTTTAAATTTTTGTCAGCGTAATTGTATTATTGAAAGCTTACCTGAATCCAGTGATGCCAGATGAGGGACTTTTTTCCCTATCTCGCTGCCCGTGCTAGGCGCGTCAGGGGAAAGCTTGCGCCGCTCGTAACAAATCTGGTTTCGATTGCGCTTTACGCTGTCTTGCCCCACCCACTTCACAACAGCCACTGCGCGGGTTTTTATGAAATGAGTTATGAATAATTTTTTAATGAATATATATAAATCTATATATATAAAAAGAAAAGTCCTGACTGACTCACTGGGCCTAGAAACTTGAAATTCTAGGGATATATTCCCTTCGTGTCGTAGACGCTCACTAAGAAGGGATTTTTTAAGGTTTCCCTCCTAAGCGGAAATAAAGGGTTAAATATGTTGTTTTTCGTTTTTTTAATTTTTCTTAGCCCCGATGAGATACTGCATTAGTTTTTACTCACGAAGGTTGTTTACGCTTATACTGCAAAGCATAATTCAGCATTTTGTCCTAATCGGCCCTAAAGGGCCAAATCCAGATTAAGTTGAAAAATGAAAAAAATAAAATAAATATCACGCCCAGCCCACCTCACCTCAACTCCTGTACTAATTTGGAAGACATCAAAACTGCATATCATGTGGTACGCCCACTAAGAAGGGATTTTTTAAAGATTCCCCTCCTAAGCGGAAATAAAGGGTTAAATATGTTGTTTTTTGTTTTTTCAATTTTTCTTAGCCCCGATGAGATACTGCATTAGTTTTTACTCACGAAGGTTGTTTACGCTTATACTGCAAAGCATAATTCAGCATTTTGCCCTAATCAGCCCTTAAAGGGTCAAATCCAGATTCAGTTAAAAAATTTAAAAATCAAATAAATATGCATAAGACTGTATAAATATATAAAGAAGAAAAACAAGAGATCTAACAGTCATTATATGACTGTTCATTTCGTAGAAATGGGCTTAAGGCGCACTATTGCCGAAATGCTGTCGTCTTCGATAAATATTTTATTTATTAACAAGTGTGTGACATCTCTATTTCGAGTATATCGAATCGACAGAAGTCTCTTTTTCACGGTGATATGTTTTTGTCCGTTGTGGTTACATTCGATAATATGTTTTGTCCGTTGTGGCTACATTCGTGTCGACAGCATTAATCTGTCAAACGGCAATTGCTGACGAGCAACAGAGCGTACGAGTAAAAGAGCGAGCAAGCGAGAGAAAAAATCATTTTAAGGAAAATAGTGTTTCCAAGGGATATATTTGAAGAGAAGTTATTGTAAGTAAAAAATTAAATAATATTTTTGTGTGCTGACGACGATGATGGAGACGATGACAAAAAAGACGACGCTGACAAGGACTACGACTATAGATACGATGACGATGATGGAGTCGATGACGACGACGACGATGAATTAATTTTTGAATTTTATTAAACTCCTTCGACGACACTACTACATGTCTGTATCATTTTGGTTTGCTGTCTATGGTCGTCGCAACATGAAAATTCGATTTTGGAGAAATGATATGTGGCTTTTGTTCAATATAATGCATTCTAGGCAGAGCGTACGAGCGAAAGAGCGAACGAGGGAGAGAGATAATTTATTAATTAATTAATTTACGGAATTTCATTTTACGGAAAATAGTGTTTCCAAGGGATATATTTGAAGAAGATATATTGTAAGTAAAAACATGTGCAAACTAATATATGTGTGTATCGTTTTAATTTGTGCACTATTGATATTGTCGTCTGATACATTTTTATTTTTTGCGTAATGAAATGTAACTTTTTGGCTTTTGGCATTACGTCCTGTGTTCCGCTGTTTCAAATATTATTGTTATAATTATTACTTTTACAATATTTGCGAAATGATATGTGACTCTTTTGCATATCGTATTTCGTTTTGTGTCGTTTTTACGAATGTTAATTGGACTTAAAGTTTTTTGAATAACATTGTTATTTTTACGATTTTTGATAAATGATTTTTGACTTTCCTTAACAAAATGCATTATATGCTATTGAAAATTTTTGCGATATTTGAGAAATAATACTCGAATTTTTTGCATATTGTATTTCTTTCTGTGCTGTCTCAGATAGCATTTTGACATGCAATGTATATACATTGCTAATATATATCCACGGATATGACATATCCTATGTACATACAGTGTTACACAAACGACGTACATTGCCTATCGTAGGGATATGCGAATGCAACGCGCTGTATGTTCAGTGGATATTCATACAATATACATATGTATATGAGCCGAACATTGTATGTACTAGTATATGTTCATATGCATAATGGATAATTTCATCGTATACGACACTTCGTCGTTCGCAACATTTTATTGTAAATTGAGGCGTATATTGAGGCTACTATCCGAAATGCATATGCATACTACGTATATTCACCCGATATTCTTTAAATATTTGTAAATGTATATTCTGTATATCTACGTACGTCGTATGTACACGGATTTGATGTATATACATAGCGTATATTTTACGTATATTGAGGTTACTATCCGAAACGCATAACGGTATGGTTCCGGTTCCGGTACTATAAGCTTTGTAAAATTTCGGTTATTATTTGTTTCAACGTCAGATATGTGAGAGAGAGACGCGCGAGAGAGAGAGTAACGCGAGAGACGTCGAGAACGTGGAAAACGCAAGAGACGCGAAAAGGAGACGGAAGAGACGCGAGAGAAATATATTTATAAGTTATAGTTATTATATAAGTTTTGTCCTTTCTCTTTATTGTTTTAAGTTAGTATGGCAATTGAATTTTTAAATATTAATGGGGAGATGGTGGCTCACACTATTGTCCCCATCACGGGAGACGGAGCTTGCCTGTTCCGGTCCCTCTCATATCTTATATATTATAATCAGCTAATGGCTACGGAGGTGCGTGAGCTAGTCGTCAGGCACGTGGTGGACACCTGGGAGGAGTTCCCCATCATGTCCCACAACAGCGAGGGGGTAACTACACCAGCTCCGCTGAGTACCTCGCTCACATGTCCCGACCCTTTACTTATGGTGGTTTATGCGAACTTGTGGCGGCTGGCCAATTGTTCGAGTTCGTCTTCGAAGTTTACCGCAATGGCGAGCTCTATGAGAGTATCGGTGCTGAAGGTCATTCCGTGAGGAGGTTACGTTTTTCGCAGGACCTTTCTAGGGGCCATTTCGATGCGTACCTGCCACGTGAACCTGAATAAGTGTTTACCTTACTACCTCTTTCCCAGCTCGACCCCTATTTACATTTCTCATAGCCTTTACCTCTTTCCCAGCTTTTCCAGCTCGACTCCTATTCACACTTCTCACAGCCATCACCTCTTCCTGTCCTCAAGAAGGCTCCTGGCAAAAGTCGTGCCAGATATTCCGATGTTAAAAGGAGGAAGCAACTTAAGGATGCGGCAAGGACATATGCTCAGAGTAATTCTGCGGTGAACCGTGCTGCGGTGGCCAGGTACCAGAAAGATCAACCCGAGGTGAACCGTGATGCAGTGGCCAGGTACCAGAAAAATCACCCCGAGGTGCACCGTGATGCGGTGGCCAGGTACCAGAAAGATCACCCCGAGGTGAACCGTGATGCGGTGGCCAGGTACCAGCTAGATCATTCTGAAGTGCACCGTGATGCGGTGGTCAGGTACCAGCAAGATCACCCTGAAGTGCACAGAGCGGAGGAATTACGATATGAGCAAAGCAATCCTCGAAGACGAGTAGAAAGGCGAGCACTTCCATGGAAAGTCAAGGCTCACTCAGGCATGGCATATGATCCTGACGTGGCTTATGAGGCAGACAGCACTGTAGATCTGGGTACTATGAGCCACAAATGCATATATTGCAATGCTTTGAAGTGGAAGGAAGAGCCTCGCGGCATGTGCTGCAGCGCTGGCAAGGTGCAGCTTCCGCCCTTCGAACCTCTGCCCGAGCCTCTTTACAGCCTGGTAATGGATATCCACCCTGAGCACGTCCACTTCATGGAGCGTATTCGGAAGTATAATGGCTGCTTCAACATTACATCATTTGGGGCTAAGCAGGTTCTACGAGATGGCTTCATACCGACTTTTAAAGTTCTGGGACAGGTGTATCATTTGATAGGAAGTCTACTTCCAGCACCTCAACAGGAAGCCCAATTTCTGCAAATCTATTTTGTGGGCGACGACGAAAGGGAAGTGCGCTTGAGGTGCAGCAAATTTTCGGACGTCAAACAGGGATTGGTCAAACAACTGCAGGGGATGCTACACGACATCAATAGCTATATAAAGGATCTGAAGACTGCCATGGACAAGGTAGCACCAACCTGCGAGAAGTTCGAAGTCGTTATCCATGCAGATAGAAAGCCAGCTGACGCTCATGGAGGTCGCTTCAATGCACCAACAGCAAATGAGGTAGCTCTGGTGATTGTTGGTCAGCAATTCGAGTATCGAGACATTGTGCTGCAGAGCCATAACAACACATTGCAGCGCATTAGTGAAATTCATCGATCATACGACGCCTTGCAGTATCCGCTTCTGTTTTGCCGTGGCGAGGATGGGTACTCTATTGCCTTGCTTCAGCGCGATTCTAAGACCAAGTTGCTCCTTAATAAGACAGTCTCCGCAGCGAGTTTTTACTCTTATCGTATTATGGTCAGGCAAGGGGAGGTCAACCATATTTTGTACTTCCGCTCCCTTTTAAGTCAATTTTTGGTTGACATGTATGCCAAAATAGCGACTGAGAGGTTGAATTACATCAGGAACAATCAGGCGCAGCTGAGGGCAGACAGCTATATTCACCTGAAGGACGCTGTGAGTAGACAGGATGCTGACGCTGCTCAGCTGGGTCAAATGATAGTGCTTCCTTCATCATTCACTGGGGGACCTCGCTATATGCATGAGCGGACTCAACACGCCATGACATATGTTCGCCATTACGGCCGTCCTGATCTGTTCATCACTTTCACCTGTAATCCCAGGTGGAAAGATATCACAAATGTACTGCTGCCTGGGCAAAAGTCTCATGATCGTCATGACATCATAGCCAGGGTATTCCATCTCAAGGTGAAGAAGATGATATCTCTTTTGAACAAGGGCAGTCTGTTTGGTGGAGTACGGTGTTTTATGTACTTTGTCGAGTGGCAAAAGCGGGGTCTGCCTTACATTCACATATTGCTGTGGCTAGAGCAGCGCATCTTCTCTGACATGATCGACAAAGTCATCTGTGCTGAAATACCTGATCCTGAGCAAGATCCTCTCCTCCACAACATTGTCAAGGCCAACATGATTCATGGGCCCTACGGCAGCTTGAACTACAATTCGCCTTGCATGAAAGGAGGTAGTTGCAGCAAGAAGTATCCCCGGCCAGTTCTCAAGAACACTCAGACAGGAGACGATACATATCCACAGTATCGTAGGGGGTCTCCAGCTGACGGTGGCTTCACTGTAGAAATCAATAGGATAAAACTGGACAACCGCTGGGTGGTGCCCTATAACCCTGTCTTGTCACGCACTTTCGATGCTCACATTAATGTAGAATTATGTAACTCTGTTAAGTCCATTAAATACATTTGCAAGTACGTGAACAAGGGCAGTGACCAGGCGTCTTTTGCTCTGGAGAATGAGAAGGATCAAGTAAAAATGTATGAGAGTGGGCGGTACATTAGTAGCTTGGAGACGGTTTGGAGGATATTAGCGTTCCCTATTCATGAGAGGTATCCCACTATTTGTCATCTGGCTGTTCACCTCGAGAATGGTCAGAATGTGTATTTCACCTCCGACAATTTGGCCGAGAAGCTTAGCAAACCTCCTCAGACAACACTCTTGGCTTTCTTCGAGTTATGCAAAATCGACGATTTTGCAAAAATACTCCTGTACTCTGAGGTCCTTTCTTACTTTGTATGAGAGAATAACAAGTTTGCGAGAAGTAAGCGAGGGAACGATGTCGATGGCTGGTCAGGAGTGAAGAGAGGCAATGCACTGGGAAGGGTGTACACCATTCACCCAAGTAACACCGAATGTTATTATCTCCGTCTGTTGCTACATGAGGTTCGAGGCTCAACGTCTTTTTCAGAGTTGAAGATTGTGAATGGTGTCCTTCATCCTACATTCCAGTCTACATGCAAGGCATTAGGTTTGCTGGAGGATGACAATCACTGGGATATTACTTTGGAGGAAGCTGCCCTGTGTGATTCTCCGTTTAAGCTCCGAGAGCTCTTCACAGTGATGTTGGTTTTTTGTCAACTCTCTGATCCTCTTAGTCTTTGGGAGAAGTACAAAGACAGTTTTTCAGAAGATATCACGCGGCAGGTGGAAGGAGTTGCAAGATAGTGCGCAGCAGATGATGGAGCAGGTGTACAACAGATGCCTGGTGCTGATTGAGGACGCAGTGTTAGCTTTGGGAGGACAGGGTTTGCCTCAGTACGGCTTGCCTTAACCAACAAGATCTGGAGGAGTTTTGGAAAATAAGGACTATCTGAGGGAGACCAGCTACGATACAAACGCCTTGGCACAAGTGGTATCGAATAACGAGGGTTTACTAACGGATGAGCAGCTCGCTGTCTATCGGCAGATCCTTAGCAGCGTTGAGTCAGGTGCTGGGCAGGTTTTTTTCTTGGATGCTCCTGGTGGTACTGGGAAGACTTTCCTCATCGACTTGCTCCTGGCGAAGGTAAGGAGTGATCGTGGCATCGCTTTGGCTGTCGCATCCTCTGAAATCGCTGCTACGCTATTGGAGAGAGGCAAGACGGCCCACGCTGCCTTCAAGCTGCCCCTCAATCTCATTCATGCAGAACACCTCTGTGCAATATCTCAAAACAAAGCAATATGGCCAAAGTGCTGCGAGATTGTATGCTCATTGTTTGGGATGAGAGCACCATGGCGCACAAGCGGGGTTTTGAGGCACTGAGCATAACACTCAAAGACATCAGAGGCAACGATGGAGTGATGGGGGGAGTCACTGTGTTGCTGGCTGGAGACTTTCGGCAGACTTTGCCAGTACTGCCAAGGGGAACTCGAGCTGACGAAATTAAGGCGGGCATCAAGGCGTCATATTTATGGCCCTTTATCTGCAAACTTTCTCTCAGGCAGAACATGAGGGTCCACTTGAGAGGTGATGTCTCCGCTGGGAAATTTTCCGAATTTCTACTGAAAATAGGGGATGGAAAATATCCTGAGTCCGAGGGAAAGGTGACTATCCCTATAGGCCTGGGCGCAGTAGTGATGACCCTAACAGAGCGTACAACCAGAATATATCCAGATATAGCCGATATCAAGGAGAAGTCTATGGACTGGCTGTGCGAGCGTGCCATTCTGACCCCCAAGAATGAAAACGCTGACATCATTAATGACATTCTACTTAATTCGTTTGAAGAGGCAGAAATGGAATATAGGTCTGAGAATTCAGTAATGCAAATGGATGACGCGGTCCATTACCCCGTGGAGTTCCTCACTCCCTCAACCCTCCTGGATCCCCACCCCACAAGCTTCTCCTCAAAGTGGGGGTTCCAGTGATGCTGCTGCGGAATCTCAACCCGCCTAAACTTTGCAACGGCACCAGGCTACGAGTGAAGGCCCTTTATAGAAACGTTATTGAGGCCACAGTGTTCACTAGTTGTGCTCGGGGGGAGTCGGTATTTGTACCACGCATACCACTCATACCATCAGAGTATCCCTTTGAGTTCAAGAGGCTGCAGTTCCCCGTCAAGGTCTGCTTTGCTATGACCGTCAACAAGTCCCAGGGGCAGTTGCTGAAGATGGCAGGGATTGACTTAAGGGAGGAGTGATTCTCACATGGACAGTTTTATGTGGCCTGCTCCAGAGTGAGCTCACCAAGCCGTCTGGTGATTCTACCACTTCAGGGAAGAACTACCAATGTGGTCTACAAAGAAGTCCTTCAGTGATATGACATGGTACAGAAGTTAAAGTGAGGTTTATTAGCCGGTAGGAGTCCGGCACTACCCCGTACTTTCCTCACAAAAAAAAAAGTAATATGATTTAATGTAATGTAATGTATTATACTGTAATAACAAATGTAATGTAATGTGTTCATTACATTGCTTTAAATCATATTATTTTAAGCCAAGAACGCGTTGTAGAGTCGTTATAGGCAAAAGTAAGCGTTAAGTACGGATGTGCGGCATTGTTTTGACCTATTTAGAAATTAAATTTAAAGATACGTGTAGAAGCACGGGTAATATGCTAGTATTATATAAATAAATAAGTAATGAAATTGAAGAAATATATAAAACGCTCACTAATTTTACAGCCGACAGCAAATGAATAGTGCATTACAATATCCAACACCAAATTTTAGTCCCTTACACGAAAGATTCATTACAATTTGTTGAATAAACAAAAATTGGAATGCTCTGCATAAGGGCACACCCGTGGGGCCGTTGCTGTGTTTGTATAGCCAAGCAAATACGGACACAGGAAAGACCCCTCTCTATTCCTCCAACACTTAAACGTCTTATTTCTTCATTAAACTAAGAGCAACAAATAAAATAACATTATTTTATTTTTAAATAAATAATAAATAATGTTTTTAAATAAAAAAATTAATAAATTTTTGTTTTCGTCTTAGGTTAATGGAACGCGTCATGAAAAGTTAATAAAAGCCAGGTTACAAATTTGGAAAAAAATAAATTGCTATATATAATCAACGGTAATATATTATATCTTTCTGAATTAATAAATAAATATATTTCTCTCTTTTTGTGCCGTTACTATACTGGAATGGAAGCTCTTTCCCCGCAAAGCAGAATCTATAAAATGACAGGCTATACTGTCATAAAACAGTTATGTGTTGATGAGCGAAAATGCACGTGATTAACGATATTAACGTCAGCACGGATAAAAGATATTAATAGTGCAACATCAAATGCCAGAGAAGCTGGGTAACGCAGTGGTACCGTTCCAGACTGATAATCTGAAAAAAGCAGATTTGAATCTCAAGCTAGTCAATTCGAAATTTTTTTTTCTCGCGACGATTTACTTTTGAAAAAAGAATTGTTGCGACAAAAAGATAAAATCGAAAAATTTTGTTATACGACCTACTAAGTATTCATGTCATTTACACTATATCATCGATTAAGAGTACACAGAAATAATAGTACAGCTAATAATTGCATTCATTTATTATGTACTTTGAACGGTTCAACAGCGTGCGGCGTAGTGAGAGACGTGCGCGCTGCCTGACTGTTGATTGGTCGGTAAGCCGAGTGTGCGCGCGGCGTAGTGTGTGACGTCACATGCTGCCTGACTGTTGATTGGTCGGTGCACCGGATGCGCGCGCAGTGGGCGCTAAAACAGACCCAGTGGAGAGGGCACCCAAAAGGGAACAAATTTCCCTCATCTGGCATCACTGCCTGAATCTACCGGGTCTTCCTCCTCTTCCTCCTCCTCCTCCTCCTCGTTGTTTGTATTGCTATTGGTATTATCGTTTGAACGGTATTGTCGCGATGGACCTGCGACGGCTCCATCTGGTTCTCTCGCAGGGCCGACCATGAAAAGACCGTTTGTTGGTTTATAACCGCAGAACGGCTAGGTAAAATTTATCCAACGATTCCCTGCGGTGCTGTCACCATCGTTGTCCCTGCTCTGATCATCTGAATCGGTTATACCCTCCTCATCGAAATCATAGGTGTCGGATCCCATTTCTTCGTCTTCATACCGTCGAACTATATCAAAATGTTATGAAATAAAGGAAATAAAAAAAAGTAATTAAAGCAATATATTATCAGGAGTACAAATTGAAAATGCGGGATTTTTTTCTATTTTTGAACGTTTATTCTGAAAAAATGGTAACAAATGAATTATTCAAAGTATTGTCCATCGCTAGCCACAACTTTTTCCCATCTTTCTGGCAATTTACGGATACCGTCGCGAAAAAATTCGGCCGGCTTGGCTGCTATCCAGTCATCGACCCATTTTTGGGCTTCTTCGTAAGAATGGAAGCGCTGGTCAGCTAGGCCATGTGTCATCGATCGGAAAAGGTGGTAATCGGAAGAAGCAATATCTGGGCTATACGGCGGGTGGGGTAAGACTTCCCATTTCAGCGTTTGTAGGTATGTTTTGACCGGCGCTGCAACATGTGGCCGAGCGTTGTCATGTTGCAAAATTACTTTGTCGTGTCTTTGCTCGTATTGTGGCCGTTTTTCTTTGAGTGCGCGGCTCAAACGCATCAATTGAGTTCGGTATAGTGCTCCTGTGATGGTTTCGTTCGATTTCAATAGCTCATAATACACCACACCCAGCTGGTCCCACCAAATACAGAGCATGAGCTTGGCGCCGTGAATATTTGGTTTGGCCGTCGATGATGATGCATGGCCGGGGTAACCATATGATTTTTTGCGCTTCGGGTTATCGTAATGGATCCACTTTTCATCACCAGTGACAATGCGATGCAAAAAACCCTTCCGTTTTTGCCGTTCGAGCAGCAGTTCGCATGCAAAAAAACGGCGCTCGACGTCTCTCGGCTTCAGCTCATACGGCACCCAATGTCCTTGCTTTTGGATCATTCCGAGGGCTTTTATACGATGGGAAATGGCTTGTTGTGTCACTCCCAATGAATCTGCGAGCTCTTGTTGAGTTTGACACGAGTCTTCATTGAGTATTGCCTCCAATTCAGCATTCTCAAACTTTTTCACTTGGCCCGGCCGCTCTTTGTCCTCAACGTCAAAATCACCACTTCTAAACCGCACAAACCATCTCTCGCACGTTGAAACCGATGGAACATGACTCGGATAAGCCTCGGAGACCAATCGATGTGCTTCAGCAGCACTTTTCTTCAAATTAAAGAAGTAAATTAAAACTTCCCGCAAATGCTGTTTTGTTGGCACGAAACTCGACGTATTGAGAGCTCAAAAAAACTATGAATTTGACACTGCGACAAATTGACACATACTGAAAATTAAAGCTATAAGACGTAGCTTTGACATGAACATAGTCACAGTACTGCCTGATGCGTATAGCGTTAGTAACGCCATCTGTTATCAAACCCGCATTTTCAATTTGTACCCCTGATACTTACGTCTTTCACTGAGTATAGGCTGTAAAGCAGGCTCATTCAGCCAACCGCGTCGACGAATAACACGCACCACCGAATCAATAATTATTTGATTATCAAACAATCCAATATTATGCGCGTCAACTGAATCGCGCTGATGACACTCGCACAGCATACCGCGAATTTGACGAACAACCGCTTGTGTCGTAAGTTCCCATAGGGTGATCTGTGAATTTCGTCTCCTCCACCGCGAACGGAACGACGGTCTACGCTTCAATATAAACTCTATCAATTTTCTTATCAATGAGCGCTTTACCACTCTGGCCATGATTGTGCTGTTAGAGTAGTAGTAGTAACCACAGTAAATCAGACAATTAACTAGAGATTTTTCAAAGCGGCTCGCTTTTATATATATTCCTTTAATACGCTCTTTCTCTCTTTCTCTCTCCGCATATACTGCAGCGATGTAATGAATACGACTAACCA
>OZ012709.1:30634428-30896526 GCA_963942595.1 Cylloceria caligata | reverse complement strand
GATCTTATACCGTCGCTTTTTTTTACTGATTTCTTCCTTTTCTTCGGCAACAGCTTTTTTAAAAATCATATCGGAAACGGTCATGACAGAATCGTGGATGTTTTTCACAATGATATCATAGGTGGACTGGTACAATAATTTCGGCATATCCATTAGTCCGCAGAATTTTCGAACACCGGCTAATCCGAGGCCAAGAAACCTCATTACGAATATAAACCTTCTGTTTATTTCATACGTGCTGCCAGCGTACGAGCAGGATGGAATAACGCGATCGTCGCACTTGTCACACACGTTCAAAATCTTGAAACCTAGTCCACGCGTTTCGCTCGTTTGAAATTTCACTGCACCACCGCAGTCTTTACACTTCACGAAAGTCGCAATCGTCGAGAAAACTGTTATAAAATTTATAATTCGATATTCAATTGAATAGTCTACGGGGACAAACACATCTCCTTGGCGCTTTATTTTTTTCGCCGACGCGCTGAAACTCTAACTCTCTTGTTCGACTGTTTTTGGATTGAAAACGTTTTTACGTTTTCTCGGCCACGACTTCCGAACACTCGCCTATTTTCGTAATTCTCTCGAGCCTTTCGCACGATCCATTTCTCAAAAAACTTTGAATATTAGAGAAACGCGTATAACTGAACGAAGTGAGCTCTTCGAAGTCCACTGCTGAACTGTGACGGTCTTCGATTTCGAATATACCGAATAACCATTCCTCTCGTGGTTATAACCACCACCATCCTGAATTTGGGTCCTCTATATATATACGTATAAACAGTCTCAATAGAGCAGCTGCATGTTGTAAAATAACGGTTCTCTTTGTATACAAAGGACCACCGCTGTTCGAAGCGCGCCCTTGCCCCGATATACCTGCGTCGTGCGGCTCGCGGAACCTAATTGTAAAAACGGCCGTAACTTGCTCAATTTTGAACGGATCGACTTGAAATTTTGAGAGAATATTCTTGAAATGTTATAGTATAAGAATCCGTCGAAAACGAAAAATCGAATTTTTCAAAAATTTCTGAGTAGATGTGACCCCTTAAAAGTACGCATTCCAGAATGTATTTTTAAGAACTTATTATCATTTTTGCATCATTTTAGCTCAAGGATCCTTTTCCCATAAAATATGAAATAAATTAACGATTGATATAATACCACATTGAATCGGACATACATGACGTCTGAAAAAAGGATAAACATTACCATCAGTCGGACCATTTGTTATCTTACCTATAAAAAAAAATGACAGGTAAAGGGATCGACCAGGATCTTCCAATTGTCGAGATAGAAGAGAACGCTATATACCGCTCGACCATAGATTCACTGTTCGTATACACTATTAAAGTAGATGATTGTTTGAACGCCACCCATATATTTGCAGAATATTAAAATATATTTCTTTTCACTATTATCGGTCAATATACTATCAAAAGATGCATATTCATTTACAATTCCGCTTGCTTTGTGGGATAATTGCATGAATAGAGCTAAAAATACCGCCATCTCAAACATTTGAGGACGCGTGAGTCTGAGCGAGAACGCAACATCACCCCGACGATTGGAAGCGCGTCGGCACGAGAGAGACACCCTATCAACCCAAGTGCCCACTGTTCGTAGCATAATAAGAGGACGAACTAACCGTGTGGCAGGGAATTTGCGCACACCGATACAGGCAGCGCTCACGGTGGCTGGGGTGCTCACTAACCGATCACCCCAGAAAAGTCGGCCAAATGCTCCCAAAAGGCCTGCGCTTCGATGTACATCTCTGTTCGCTGGGCTGTGTTACTCTACTGTACAGGTAAGCATTAGGTGAATCTGAGAATGATCATGTTTTCAATTTAAAAAATGCTCTTAAACAATATATAGATTTCGGAATAATATAAACACTGAGATTTGCGCCGATTGTATTGTTGACACGCGCACTAAAAAATATTAGGTGCGCAACTAAGTTCCCGCTGTTTTTCAAGAGATGGCTCCACTAGTAAGTGCTGGTCGATTGGGACATAACCAAAGCGTCATGAACCAAGCTTAGACATATGGTAAACAAACCGCTTTGACACATTAGTGATTTTGTTTTTGCGTCATATACTTTTGGTTGTGTGAAAATGTCTGATTGTGTGCCAAATAATGGTCATTTGCGGAAAGTGTTGCTTTTCTTCTTTCATTCGAAGAAAACGGCGGCTGAAGCGCATCGAGAACTCCAAAAAGTTTACGGAGATGCTGCTCTAAGTGAAACAACATGCCGTGATTAGTTCCGTCGCTTCAAAGACGGTGATTTTTATGTTGACGACCGTTCGCGTGAAGGAAGGCCAAAAACCTTCGAAGACGCTGAATTGGAGGCATTGCTCGATGAGGATCCGTGCCAAACGCAAAAAGAGCTTGCTTCAGCATTAGGCGTTACACGCCAAGTCATTTCCAAGCGATTGCATGCGTTGGGAATGATTCAAAAACAAGGAACTTGGGTTCCTTATGATATGAAGCCAAGAGACGTTGAGCGTCGTTTTTTCGCCTGTAAACAACTGCTCCAGCGGCAAAAAAGAAGGGTTTTCTTCATCGCATCGTTACGGGTGATGAAAAAAGGATTCATTACAGCAACCCAAAGAGAACAAAATCATGGGGACTGCCCGGTCATGCTTCTACGTCGTCGGCTCGGCCGAATATTCACGCTGCGAAGATGTTGTTGTGTATTTGGTGGGATCAGGGCGGTGTTATTTATTATGAGCTGTTGAAACCGAACGAAACCACCACTGGGGAACGGTATCGAACTCAATTGATGCGATTGAGCCGAACCCTGCGCGAAAAGCGGCGACAATACGAGCATAGGCACGAAAAAGTGATTCTACAGCATGACAACGCTCGGCCTCACGTTGCCAAACCCGTTAAAAACTACTTAGAAACGCTTAAATGGGAAGTCCGACCCCACCCGCCATATTTCCCAGATAATGCTCGTACGACCGCGTTTAAATTCAGCTGTCCAATAATTAATGGTTGATAACGAAGGTGCAAGGTCCATATAAACTTCGTCTAGCTCCGCTTTGATTTGATTGTTCGTTTTCTTTTTCAAAAACAAAAATCGAATCACTGCACGATACTCAATTTTTTCCATTTTTGTAAAAACACTAAAGTTGTTTGTCTTTCGATGCTGTCAAACGCAAACTAAACATCGCAGCGAGCTGAAACTTTGACAACGGTCATGTGAAGGATGGCACTACTAAACGTCGCTATTGATTTCTTTCCTCGACAAACAGATGACGCAAGATGGATTATTTATTGATCAACCCTCGTAACATATATCAGGAAATATAAATTCAATGGGTCTCCGCAGGTCTGACTTAGGACGGGATAATACACCGTTTCAATTATCACTTACTGTTTAAGAATCCCGTCCGATGTAGTTTGACAGAATGAACCTGCGAATATATTGGAAAAATATGAGACTTCACTCACGACAGGGTGATAAATAAACCAGACGCAATTGTTGTTATCTTGAGAAAGTGGTTTATTCCACCTTCCTTCAGCTCGGATACAAAATACAGTTTTTGTATATAATTTGGAAAAATGTCAAAGTGAAAAATAAATACAAAACAAGTTTAATTTAGAAAAATGCAAAATTGATATAAAAATGAATGCACAAAAATCCGAGAGTTTACAAATAAAGAAATTAAGTTGAATTTTGTATGAAGCTTGAGCAGCACACAATTGTATTAATTGTGTGCTGGGTGTGCGCGAGCAGTGTACGTGCTGCAACCAGTGCTGCGGAGCATGTCACGCTATGAGATAAATGAGTGCGTAAAATGTGTACACCATTCACTGCAAGCTCTCAGCAGTTTGTCGAAGAGAAATTACAGTGAATAGATGAGAGCACTTGCAAATAAATTGCTTCAGTGCTGTGAATGGGTGTGAGAGTCAGTACGCAGTCAGCACTGCGTAGCACAATACAACATAGACTGAGGATGCACAAATGAGCAGAGTATAGTCACTGTATTTTCCCAGCAGATTTTCTGGGGGAAACTACAGTGAATATGAAGCACATGCATAATTGTATTAATTATGCCGGCAAAATAAAGTGAGGAGAACGTGGTGCAGCATGTGCTGCAGCGCTCGCCACAAAGTGAGACAATGATGTTGCTGTACCGCTTATTTTATTCTCCTCACCGCCAGTGAATTGCACTGAATTATGCCGATGTGCGCTTACCTTGAGTTTGAGTCCTGATGAGCACAGAAAGTTGAGCGAGTCCGGTGAATGCAGTGAAGAAAAGTCCGAGAGTCCCGAAAAACGTGCGCTGTTCCCGTTATTGTTCCGAAAAGTGTCTAAATTTCCAACATCGCTGCGGGATACGAAAGCGTCGTTGGGCGCCGAAGTCAGTTAAGCGAGATAGCCGGTGAGCGAAGCCGAAGTCAAGCGAGAGAGACATCCTCTCACTCAACGCGGCGTGCCAACGAGACACAGCCTCGGCTCCGCGAAGCCCTGCCTCGGCTATCTCCGGCCCAACCGAACGCAGTGTGCTAGACCACCGCAACAGGTAGGCGCACGACGAATGTCGATCGCCCTGCGCAAGCTGATTATCCAACACTGACATACATTGTTATAATTCAATATATCTCGAATTCGCATTCTCTATCTCTACATTTGTAAATATTGGGTCTGGGAAAAAATTCGTGGCGTTTTTTTAGTAAAATTCAACTGGTTTTCTTATAGTGTGAAAATGAATTTATTTAAACCAAATATGCTGCATTATTATCGACAATGTTTCGCCATTTTTCGGGTAGAGCCATGATGCCATCGGTGAAGAACTTCTGTAGTTTCTGGTTGAAAAACCGAATCAAGTTGTTTTCACAGGCTTCTTTTGAAAGCAGCTTAATTCCATTGAGAGAGTTCTGCAGAGATCGGAATAAGTGATAGTCAGAGGGTGCTGTGTCTGGACTATACGGTGGATGCATCAAAACTGCTCAACCAAGCTCTTGCAATTTTTGACGGGTCATCGAAGAAATGTGTGGTCGGGCGTTGTCATGATGGAAGACAATATCTTTCCTATTAATCAATTCAGGCCGTTTTCTTTCTCGAACTGGCAGTCAGTTCTCGTCTGGTGAGCTATAAACATGTAGCCATTAGAAACTCACGGTTAGATTGAACTCTAATCAAAGAAAATTTCACTTAATTATTTGTTGCAATGCAAACGAGAACTGGCAGTCAGTTCTCGTCTGGTGAGCTATAAAGATATAGCCATTAGAAACTCACGGTTAGATTGAACTCTAATCAAAAAAAATTTCACTTAATTATTTGTTGCAATGTTTCAATTAATATTTAAGATTTTTGTTTATGATAGTGAATGATTTGACATATGCCTACCAACTGTGTGAATAATATCACTGGCAGTCAGTTCTCGTCTGGTGAGCTATAAACATGTAGCCATTAGAAACTCACGGTTAGATTGCACTCTAATCAAAGAAAATTTCACTTAATTATTTGTTGCAATGTTTTAATTGATATTTAAGATTTTTGTTTATGATAGTAAATGATTTGAAAAAAATGAACTACTGACACAGTTTCAATTAAAAATAAAATTTCTGAAGAGGGTCTGCAAATTGGACCGAAACGTAAATACGAGTTTTATTGCTCCTAATTGTTATGGAGATAGCCGACGCATAGCCGCACACTCAAATACCAATTATCTTTATCAATACTTTATAATAAACTTTACGTTTAAGGCGGGGGGCTGATATGCGGTGTACCCTACTCTCGGCTTTTTTTATTGACTCACGATATGGATCCCGGAGTCCAAAAACTATATACCGGAGAATTTATAAGGTGCTATGCAAGGCACCTACGCGAAGCTTCTATTCTTTCAGCTACTTGCTGTGAATGTCGAAAGAAGACTGCCGTTCTCCTCGCCTGGACAGGATTCGCGAACCCCGTGCAGGAAAAGAGGAGGGCAGCTTATTCTGGACTCAGCACTTCTTTCCGTCCAAAGTCAAGTTGACTTCTCTCTGTCTTCGCCTGGCAATGACGATATCATCCCCACACCAATGCAGAGAGAAGATACGAGGGTCGATCAATAAATAGTCGGTTTGGTAAAGAAAATCGCGTTTTTTTAGACAAAAATCTTTTTATTTCTCAACATAATCTCCTTTTAGCTCGATACACTTATTCCAGTGATTTTCCAATTTTTTTATGCCATCTGAATTATACGATTTCGGATGGTCCTTAAAATAGGTCTCTGTTTCGGCGATGAGGTCATCTCTGGAACCAAATCTCTTTCCTCCAAGCCATTTTTTCAGGTTTGGAAACAGAAAGTAGTCGGAGGGGGCCAAATCTGGAGAATACGGTGGATGCGAAAGCAATTCGTATTTAAATTCATGAATTTTGGCCATGGCAACTGGGCACGTGTGAACGCGTGCATTGTCCTGATAGAAGAGCACTTTTTTCCTCGCCAAATGTGGACGTTTTTTCTTCAATTCGTCGTTGAATCGGGTCAGTACGGCTGCATAGTATTCGCCATGAATCGTTTTTTTCGGCGGAAGGTAATCGATGTAGATTATGCCGCGTGCATCCCAAAAAACTGTGGCCATTACCTTACCGGCCGATGGCACCGTCTTCGCCTTCTTCGGAGCACGTTCGATCGGTGAAGTCCATTGTTTCGATTGTTCCTTTGTCTCTGGTGTGAAGTGATGGATCCATGTTTCGTCCACGGTTACGTAACGACGTAAAAACTCAACAGGATCATGCTTATAGATCGCCAAACACGCCTTTGAATCAGCTACACGTTCTCTTTTATGGTCGACAGTGAGCAAACGCGGCACCCATCTTGCGGATAACTTTTGCATACCCAACTGATCACTCAGGATTAAAATCACTGAGCCATATGATATGCCTGTGGCCTCAGCAATCTCACGCACTTTTAGTCTCCGATCATTTAACACCATATCGTGGACTTTTTCAATTGTTTCTGGTATGACGACCTCATTTGGATGACCTGGACGTTCATCGTCAACAATGCTCGTATGACCACGCTTAAATTCAGCTGTCCAATATTTAATGGTTGATAACGAAGGTGCAAGGTCCATATAAACTTCGTCTAGCTCCGCTTTGATTTCATTGTTCGTTTTCTTTTTCAAAAACAAAAATCGAATCACTGCACGATACTCAATTTTTTCCATTTTCCAAGAAACTTTGACAACAGTCATGTGAAGGATGGCACTACTAAACGTCGCTATTGATTTCTTCCCTCGACCAACAGATGGCGCAAGGCCGACTATTCATTGATCGACCTTCGTATTATTTTTCGTCGAGCTGTTTCCTGTCCAGAGCGCGCCGCGGGATAGCCTTAAACGACTTGCGCGCGCGCGCCGCGATCCAGACAGGGACTGCAAGGTGGCGCATCGCATATCAGTTCAAAGGACGAAGGCGTGTTTGCACGTGCATATGTGTCGGTCACAGGTCTCGGAAAATTATTCTGAGGCCCGTGCTCGGACGTAACATAAAAAATTCAATTTCATTGGAATCCCATATATCTTTCAAAACTAATATCTAATTCCGAGAAACATTTCATAACAGAAATTATGAGAAATAAATCATAGGAATCAAATATAAAATCATAACAACAGATCAGTTAATATCATGATTGCACATAATATATGTATAATTTGGTACGAACCTACTTGCGTTCTACTTCAAACAGAATGACTTACTCACTATTTAAGAACATAAATATTAATACTTATTATTATGATTGCAAAGAATATGTACTCTGGTACGAAACTAGTCGCTTTCTGTTGCAAACAGAATTCCTTACTCACTACTTAGGAACATAAATATCAATACTTATCAATTCATATCATTTTTGCAAAAAATATGTACTGGCATGTACTTTGGTACGAAACTGGTCGGGTTCTGATTAAAACAGAACCCCCTCCTTATATCGATTAGATACACTTATAGATTATTCTTGCCATCTCGTTGGTAACAACTTCGGCATAAACAGTTACGGGCCTTTGGTTTTCTTGATAAAAAGGGACATTTTAAATGATGCTATTTGAGACAGGAATCACACCCGATTGACTTTTTTTTAGGGTTCTATAGCAGCTTTCACACAGTCACATTACCTTGTTACGTTTATTTGAAATCAATTCTTGTATAGTACGCCATGCATCACAGTAAAATATTGACAAACTATATACTACCTTGATCAAAAAGTTTTAGGACCGGCCACCGTGTGGCGCTGTCAGTCACCCGTTTGGAATTTCACGGTTTTCATCGATTACAACGGTGTTGTGCATCATGAATTCTTGCCAAAAAAACAGACAGTCAACAAAGAGTATTATTTGGGCGTTATGAGACGTTTGCGTGAAGCAATTCGCCAAAAAACACCGCATTTTTGGGAAAACAATTCGTGGATTTTGCACCACGATAACGTACCGTCGCACAATGCGATACTTATGCGTGAGTTTTTGACCAAAAACAACACGAATACTATCGAGCATCCTTCGAATTCACCTGATTTGGCTCCGTGCGACATTTTCCTGTTCAACCGACTTAGAAAACCGCTTCGCGGAACGTCACAGCACTCAAGAGGATGTCATGAAAAAATCGAAGACGGCTCTGATGGACATACCGAAAATTGAGTACCAGCGGTGTTTCGAGAATTGAATCAAGCTCTGGCGTAAGTGCGTTGCAGTCGATGGGAAGTACTTTGAAGGGGACCATATCGATTTTTATGAATAAATTTGTATTTTCGATTTTATGAATAAAGTCCTAAAACTTTTTGATGAAGGTGATATCTATCACTAATAAATAGTGTTCCCTACCTAAGCCACGAGACCCTGTGATGGAGATGGAACTCCCGCTTGGGCTCCCCGTGATCGCCTTGCCGCTCGATCACCGACCACCGCTGCGGCTCGGCGTCAGTAGAATGCACTTTTGGTGCGTTTGCATAGGCTTATCGTGACAAGGCCGCACCTAGTATTATGCTGTATTAGGCCGGATATTTTATTTTCTCTTAGTGGCCCGTTGCCGTGGATTATTTTTCTCTCTCAAAAATCTCTTCTCCTACGTTCTATAGAAATATATTAGGTTCCCCTCTAAATACTCGGGTTTCTTTAGATTCTCAGGTTCGCCTGGTATAACTGCTGTTTGATCGGTCTTTCCTCGGCTACTGCCGTGAGTCGCCTTTATTGTTTTGACTGACGCGCTCTCTGGTTAGACGCAACGAGGGCTCAGCTGCTAGCCGTTCCGTGTGGTGTCTGACGTCACAGCTCGGTCCCTTCTATAGCAGAGTAGATGCATGGTACCGTTGGTCGGCAAGTATCTGTGAACAAAGTGCTCCTCGACTGCCGTATTTCGTGCCGTTTTATATGGCATATTTTCTTGTTGTTATCGATGTGTTGAGTAAATACGCTTGGGTCGAAGATTTGCGTGACAAAACGAGCGCAAACGTAGCACGCCGTCTCACACGAATATTCGCACGCAGTAGTAACCGTCGCCCGCAGCAATTGCAAACTGATAGAGGCAAAGAATTTATCGGGGCTCCGCTTCCGCAAATTCTAGAGAAAATAAATATTGATTTTCTGGCTGCTCGTAACCTCGATATAAAAGCCTCGATTGCCAAGCGCTTTAATCGCACAATAAAGGAGCGAATATGGCGCTATGTATACGAAATAAGCATTAGATCATAATCACGCTAAATACAGCGGAACTCATATTCTTCCGAGCGAAGTGACCCTAGAAAATGATTCTATATCCTGTAACATAGTTACACGAACCAGCACAGGTGGTTATGCGATGATCATCAAGGCGAACATAGGGTTTCGAGCATCGTTCGGTAGTCCGAACAGCTCGAGGAGGCAAAACAGATTCGGAATATGGAAGAAACAGAAAAACACCTGTGCGAAAGGCTCAGTACAAGAGTACCGAGGCTTGCGGGCAATAGGCCATTACCCTGACATAAAAACAGGAGCCGTTGCCGCTCCGAAATTCCCTCGCTGACCAAAACAGCAGGTCAGTGACGCAACGGCCTTGCCGGGAGGCGAGGGGAAGGCGGTAAGCGCGGCAACGGCGAACCGCAGAAATAAGGAAATGCGTCGAAATTCGAATTAAGACCGATATGATGACGTAGGGCTAGGCGGAGCGAGGGGAAGGCTATAAAAGGCCGGTTCGGGGAGTGCGGAGTCTCTTGGTTCTTTGGTCCTCTTGGCATGATAGCATAAACAGTGGAGGATAGAAAATTCGATAACGAAAAATTCTAATTACAAGTGAAAATTCAGGAGTTATTTATAAATTACATATTGTAGAGTCAGTGTTTGCACAAGAAAAGTAAAACGAGCGAGTGACAACCAGAGGCCAGCAAGAAAGGAAAAGACTGACGAGTTTTTCCAAAGATATGGACAAATTAGAGGAATATAGTAAGAACTGGATACTGGTAAAGACCTCAATAGAGTCTCAGTGAAACGAAATACTTCCGTAAAATAAATTACATAGAATTAAGCGGATAGTTTTAAGAGAATTAGATCATAAGTGAATAGAGTAGGATTAATTCAATACGATAAGTGAATAGTTTTAAAGAGAATCGAATTCAGCGAAAAGATTCCGGAAAAGAAATAAATCGGATCTTTAAACCAACGAGAGAAGTGCGAAACGAAATCACATAAGTAGAAAGGAGACAGAGTGCGAGTGAGACGAGAAAGAAAGCGAAAAGAATTGTACATAGAGTTTCTACACTCTATACAAGTAGTGCGGTGTGTCCGTGTGTGTGAGGCGACAATACCGAGGCGTCGTCCCGTAACCATAGCCCGAGCTCTGAAATACCGGGAAGTTGCGCCCGAATAAGCAGAAATAATCATAACTAAAACCGAGGGAATTCCCTTATTTTCGAGACGGAAAAGATAGAATTAAGAAACATAGTAGATAGGATGATTGTAATTCGATAGGATAAGTAGCATTAACACGTAGGAAAAATGAGTACGAGTGAATGAGTGAAAGAAGGGTGAGTGCCAAAGAATTGTAAATAGGGTTCATACACCCTATAAAAAGAGAAAATGCGAATTAGCGTAACCAGAAAGTGAGATCGCAGTGCGAAAAATATCGGATGATACCTTGTAACACCGAGCAAGAAAGGAGTGAGTGCGAGTGAAGATAGCGAGCGGTGCGGTATAGATATAGCGGCGAATTGAACATAGGTATAGTGGAACTGCGCCACGAACCATAACAGACTCCCGAGTAATACCGAGAAACCGCGCATCACCAATAAAATAAATAAATTGCGAAAATAATCGGTGCATCCCAAGTGTAAAGGGGGATCCTCGAAAATTTAATGATTGTAATAAAAAAAAAAAAAGAGGTTTGGCGATCATTTATTTGTCACAAATAAAACATCACTGTCCACCACTTTGAAGTCTACGTTAATTAGTTTAGTGTCGAGCCCAAAACTCCACGAAAAATAGAATTCATGGGAACGGGAGAAAAATACCGTTAGAATCCCAAGAAAATCGAACTCGGCATTGCGAGTGTAAAAAAACTAAAAAGCCTAAATACAGTGTCGGCAACTAGGTGCATATCAGTATAGCTAAAGCAATTTTCGAAGCAGCACTCGCGAAAGGATATGAGCGCGGTTGGAGTAACAAGTAATTCAAAATTCAACTAATATCAGTGAATCGAGAACCATTCGTTATATTTTACGTGTTCTGCATGACGAAACTATCGCCGGTATTTCCCACGAGGCAGAATTATGGCGAGTACGCTTGCTTCCGTCACCTGAGAAGACGAAAGAGAAGAAGAGGAGGAACGCTCGGAATCACCGTCCCTGATAAATATGAGCTCCAAGGATAGTTCTTTCTTTGTCGTATTACCAAGCAACAGTAGCATGCAGTATTTTCCGGACAATACGACGACAAAATTTATTACAAAACTACCGGGTCAGATACGTTTGCACGGAGAATGGTCTGTTTCTCTTGTGGAAATTGCTTATCCGATGACTCTTTTACATGTCCATACTGTAGGAAATCTCGTATCTTTTGTGGATGGTGATTATGATTTATCGGACTTAAATCTTTAAACACGGAGACGCGTTGAAACGTTTCGCGATTTTCGTCACTGTTTATTTTTCGCTACGGTGCGCGTCTTCTTCGGCGACGGAGTGAAATTGCGTGATTTTTACTTTTTATTTCGAGCTTGGGTTATCCTAAACCATCGGTGAAGACTGGTGGCTCGAGGTAGGTTCGTGCTCTGGGCTGGATGTAAAGAGTGATGTTTATTGATTTCTGAGTGTGTGTGGTAGATTCTATTGTGGGTCATTCTTTTGATTGTTTGTGTAAGAGACCTCAGGCTGGATTTTTTTTGAGTTGCATCGTCCGTGGTGGACATGCGGTTCGTTACCCTTTCATCATCGGTCTGTTATATTTGTAGGGTAATTCTCTGTTTCTTTTCTTTTTGTTGTGCTTAAGGCGTTAGTTGTTTGCAATATTTTGTGAGGGGACTGGACTGGAGATTGATGGTTCAGGATGACGATCTCGTGTCGTTCGTACGGATTTTCCTAAGACTCGCGTCCTAGCGCTATTCTACTTGCCACCGTACTTCCAGAGATGGGATAAATTCCAGTGTTTCGGTTTGGACTCTAATATTCGTATGACGAAGAGGTCTCGTGCATACGGAGCTCCACTCAATTTATGTAATTTCGGGTTGTCGCTTTTCTATGTGATAATTAAAATTACGTATGCGGATTTATTTCCGGTTGTTTAGGGATGTGACTCTATTATTCGTGAAGCGATGAGATATCGCATTTACGGAGCTTAACACTCAATTTATTTACTTTTGGGTAGACGCGTTTGCTAATGCGCGATTTCTTAAAACTGCGTAAGTGGAAAAATTCCAAGTTTATTTAGGGTTTTGACTCGATTGTTCGTAAACTGATTAGATATCACCTTTACGGAGCTTAACACTCAATTTATCTAATTCGGGGGCTATCGCGTTTGCTCATGCGCGATTTCTTAAAACTACGTACGTGGATTTGGTCGGTTAATTACGGGCATTCAGGATACATTTTTTGCGGAGCTTCCCGTTCATTGGTGTATTTGTTTTCTTCCTATCTCTATTTGATCTTAAAGGGGTGGGGCCTGCTTAGTTACTACTGCCTGTGCTCGTCCTCATATGGGGCGTTCCGTGGTACTGTCGTCAGACGTACCGGTCAGCCTTGGTTTTGAATCATTGGACGTTTGAACTGGTGGTTTATTATTTTGCTATTCCATAGACCGGAGTAACCGTGTGACTTGCCTTTCAAGGCTCCGCCCTACTGATGTTTACGCGGTGAGCTTTATAGGGGACTCGCGAGTGTCGTACCGTGAGATTGTGTGTGTGTGTGAATTTACCTACCTATCTTACTCGTTTTTGTTATTGTTTGGGGTCCCTGGCTATAGCTTCGCTGTTCGCACAAGACACCGGGCTCGCAGCTATGACCAGCTAACTCTTCCTGGACCCCGGATGCTGAAGCCTTTATTCACGATTAATTAAGCACCTTATCGTGCCATTAAGAGGCTTACGATTCGGTTCCTTAATAATTGCGAGCAGCCGAGGTATCCGCAAGTGGCAGATGGTAGCTGGTGCTGGCTCTGACGTGGTCCCACCCACGCAGGTACACCCTACGAGTCTAGTGCGCGGTGCACTCAGTCGGGATGCCACTCCCTTGACCTTGTGTCACTCGTGCTTCTTCACACTCCAAGAGACGGATAGCCACGACGCCGTGCGTGGGGACCCGTTAGTGGAGTGTGCCCTGACGCTGTGAGTAGGGGCGGCCAAGCGCAGTGCAGGGGAGTCTTACTCCTCACAGAGTATCCTGATGAGTTCGTTTACTCAACTGACGGCCAAGCGCAATGCAGTAGAATCAGTTGAGAAAAAGAACATTGGTTCTAGCATGGTGTGTCCCAAACTGTTAGTTATTATTATTCATCGGTTCGTTCGGTCAACCGACGGCCAAGCGCAATGCAGGGGAATCGATTTGATTGAAAGAACGCGTATCTGTTACATGGAGATTTTACGTGTGATTTTTATATGCTAGGTAGGCTGTTGAGCAGCACTTCGTCTTGACTTATTAATTTTGACAAGAGCCCCGAGGCTTGTCCCGTCGCGGTTTATATAGGTTGGTGGATGGACCCCGGGGGGGTGTTTTGTTGTAGGTCACGTGATGTTTGTCGCGCTTCAATCACTAGGTGAGAGAGGTGCGGGGTGACGTGTAGGTGTACCGTTATTTCTTGAATTTCTATTCTTAGCCGGGCTTTGTCCTTCTAGGGTTTGAAACGAGGTTTCAGCGAGGTTGAATTTCGTCAGACAACGTTATATTCCTACCTGCTGGAGGTTCAAACTTTTTACAGGTGGTTTTTGTAGTTTGGTCATGGTTTTTCTATGCTTTAGGCCCATATGGGTCCTTCCCTGCTTCGTACGCCGTTGCCTGTCTGTTTTATTGATAAATATTTGCCAAGGATAATTAATTATTGTTAATTATGTTTTTGTGAGTTTTTTTTACAGATTTCTCACTGATTTTTACGTTATTCTTGTTTCCATGTATTCTCCTGTGTAAGGATTGTCTTTTCCTATATTTGTTTCTTGGTTTTTGTAAAAGATAGGTTTGTTTTATGTGTTTTTCTTAATGTTAATGTTTTATCTGTGAGTGGCGGTACGTGGCGATGCTTCATGCGAAGGTACCCTGTTGATTTGTCTCGGTGTTTCGTAGAATCTCGAGAGTTCCATGAATTATTTTCTCTTTTTGCCGTGCTGTGGCGTTCTTGTTGTTCTCGCCTTTTGAGTAGTATGGCCTATTTGTGTCGTGCCGACTGCGTTAGGCTTGACCCGGTCTTCGTATAGGGCGGGGGCTATTGCTGGTCTAGTAGGCTTCGTTCGGGAGCGGTTGCCCTTGCGTGCTCTGTTTTGTTTACATGGTGGTCTTCAGGCTAGGCGGGCCTTTTATTCACGCCATTGTTTTTAAGATGTGTACTTACGAGTCTACGTGTGTACCTACTTGTCCCTTCTGTTCTCCTCGTCCGGTGGGTGCTTATTTTGATATGTTATGGAGTGTTTTGTCTTCCGATAACTATTTGTTAGATTTGTCTGGTTTTGGTATGCTATGTGTCTTGTGTTTAGTTTGTGTGGGTGGGTTTGTTGGATTGAATTCAGGTTGTTAGTTATAGTAGCGGATCCCCTTAATTGCGTTCCGTTACAGCGTAGATAGAGACCAAGTTCCATCTGATGTATATCGCTCTTTTGGAGAGTACAAATAAGCTACCCCACGTGGCTGGTCATCTGCGCTGTAAATTGCTTTCGAGCGGTCCGGTCGAAGTGGCGCGCATATGCGACGATCTACGATACCATGACTTTCACGTATCGCCCGCTATCGCAAGGCTACTCGGATCCGAGGAAGAGGCCTGTAGGTCTTTAATGATAGAGCCGCACTGCGAATACACGGCGTCGAGGCCTGCATCTCTCACCAGTGCTATGCCAGGCAGCATGTTTGTATAAAGCGATATCTGCAAGAGTTATATTACACGCGATGTACAAACCACCTCTTACGAATCATCCCGATTGATGCTGACGAGTAGCTGTACGTTTCGATAAAAATTGAATCGTTTTCGACGCCGCGATATATACCTTTCTTGCGCAACAATTTACACACTATCGAGATCGATGTTAGAGAGACGAGTTTGTAAATCTTATACCATTCGAACAGAGAACGTTGACTGTGACACTATATTTTAATAGGTCTCAGGATTGATTACTTTGCTATGGATGATATTGATGGCGTGCACCACGGCTGGGGTCGTTGAGGGTACAGCGTTAGCCATGTTTATATCGGAGGACCTAATCAACGAGGCATTATGGGCTGGTGTAAACGTAACCGGCGATATCCTCGATAAAAATATAGCCGTGAAAGATGCTCTTCGGGAGACAGCGCGAGGATCCGGCCGTAATCTCAAACGCAAGATCTCTGAAAAAATGTACACTCTCATGCAGGGGTCCGGTTATAAAAAGCGCAAAATTTCGTGAACAGCTCATTCACTGAACGTACGTAAAACGCGACGTATCTCCCGAAAAAGGGAAGCTTAATACAGAAAAAAGTAATAAGAAAGAAGATGAATGATAATAACAATAAGAAGATTCAACGAACAATTGCAGATATTTTTTTGCATAGCTGAAACAAGATGGCTTTTCTACATGCACACTCGTGCGAGTACCTTAAGGGGGCAGGATCACAGGAAACTTTGAACATTACTCTTTTATATGTAAAAACTTTCAAGTAATTATATTTATTCAGAACTGAGAAAAAAATTCTCAAAAAAATGTTTTTTCGACCTCATCACTGATCCTGTTCCCTTAAATCGGAGCTTCAATTATGTTCACGCTCACTGACGCAAACAACTATCAAAGGCTTTAATTGGGTGTATTATAAATAAATTTCTTCGCTAACACATGATTCCCCCATTGAATTTGTTATTCCTGGGCAGGGCGATGCGTATATCGATCTCGGGCATACTATGCTTAGTCTGAGAGTGAAAATAATCTCTCCTTCTAAGGAAATTGCTACGGGTACAGTGCAAAAAGTAAGCGTTGGCTCTGTAAACAATCTCATGCATTCTATTTTTATTCAGGTTGATGTATACTTGAATCAAAAACTAGTTTCACCTCCAAATGATGCCTACGCGTATCGAGCGTACATAGAAACACTTTTGAATTACAGTCCAGCTACTAAAAATTCCCATCTCACCAGCGTTTTCTGGTACGATTGTACTTCCGGAAAAATAGATGATATAACATCGGGAAATACAGGTCTTATAAAGAGAAAACAATTTTTAAATGTCGGAAAAACTGTAGACTTGCTCTGCCATCATTGCAATATACCACCTTGATCAAAAAGTTTTAGGATTTTATTCATAAAATCGAAAATACAAATTTATTCATCAAAATCAATATGGTCCCCTTGAAAGTACTCCCCATCGACTGCAACGCACTTACGCCAGCGCTTGACCCAATCCTCCAAACACCGCTGATACTCAATTTTCGGTATGTTTTCGGATTTTTACATAACATCCTCTCGAGTGCTGTAACGCGTTCCGCGCAGTGGTTTTTTAAGTCGGTTGAACAGGAAAAAGTCGCAGTGAGCCAGATCAGGTGAATTCGAAGCCTGCTGGATAGTATTCGTGTTGTTTTTGGTCAAAAACTCACGGATAAGGATCGCATTGTGCGACGGTGCGTTATTGTGGTTGCAAAATCTACGAGTTGTTTTCCCACAAATCCAGTTTTTTTTGGCGAATTGCTTCACGCAAACGTTTCATAATGCCCAAATAATACTCTTTGTTGACTGTCTGTTTTTCTGGCAAGAATTCATGATGCACAACACCGTTGTGATCCATGAAAACCGTGAGCATCGCCTTCTTTTTTGACTGAAAACGACGTGGTTTTTTCGGTCTCGGCTCATTCGGTGCACGCCATTCACTCGCTCGATGTCTGGATTGCGTGTCATACTCATAAATACTCGTCTCGTCTCCAGTGATGATCCGTTTGATAAATGTTGGGTCGGATTCGGCCTTGGAAATCATGTCTTTCGCGAGTTCAATGCGGTCCTTTTTTTGCATGAAATTGAGGTCTTTCGGAACCAGTTTTGCAGCGACACGTCTGAGGCCCAAATCACTAACCAAAATGTCTTGAGTGGATCCATAAGCGATGTTCAACTTTGCCAGCTCTCTGATGGTCAATTTGCGGTTTTCGGCCAACATTTCTTTGATTTTATCGATGTTTTCATCGGTTTTCGACGTCGACGGCCAGCCACTGCATTCATCATCCTCGACCGACCCACAGCCACTTCTGAAGCGTTCGTGCTGCCGAAAAACGTTTGATCTCGAAAGAGCCCGTTGCCGAAACACTTCTCCAACATTTCCAAGGTCTGCGGACCGTTAAATCCGTTTTTCACACAAAATTTAATGCAAACTCGTTGATGCACAGTTGATGCCATTTTCAAACTTGTAAAAAATCGAAAACACGCACAAAAGTAGATGTACTCAGTATAGCGTAACTTTTACAAATGTCAAGCTATGACGCTGAATTTGGAGGGAAGTGTCAATGACAGATGTGTTAACCTAACAAAAAAAATTCCAATCGGGGGACTGACAGCGCCACACGTCCTAAAACTTTTTCATCAAGGTAGTATTCAATCAGGAGCGGTTCCTATTAAACGGCGTGGATATGCGTCTACGGCTGGTTTGATCCAGATACTCATTTTATCTTGTGGGAGATACAAAGCATGGTGAATATGGATTCAAGATTCTCAAGGAGTGCTTCTCGTTCGTAGAACAAAAATAGCTCCTGGTGTGCTGCTCCCGCATGCTAGAACTCTGGCGAAATCTACGACAAAATATCCTTTTACGAGAGTCGTGGTAAAGGCCGTTTCAATACACTTCGGTGTTCATGGAGAGTAATTCCAAAATTACAAGATAAATTATCTCTCATTGTATGTAGATGTTGCTCAAATACCTTCTAAACCGTTTGTTGGAGAATGCTCAAGTATTCTGCTGCGCGTTGCTGGGCTGCGCACTGCAGGCCGACGTGGACAACCGCTCACTCTAGCTGCGTAGCGGCAGCACCTCACGGGGGAAAAATCTCTCTAGTTCAGCGTGCCAAGCAACTGGTCACTGCGCGCACGCGCCCTTCCATCGCGTTGCTAGACAACGGCTTCTTCAAACGCGCAGCCATCTTGCATCTAACTCTTGCGATCCTCTGTATACACCTCATGAATCGTGCGTGCCATTTCAGTTTTTTGTGCTTTATTCCAAGTTCTCATCATTTTTCTCAGCCGATCTACTGTGTTATATCAACGTCATCTCGATTAAACATCGCTGTGGTCTCCAAGTATCGGCTCAACTATGCATCAGCATCGAGGCACAGCGTGTCGTTAACCCGGCTTTTGCGTCACCGCGTGGTCCGCGATCGACACCACTGCTCAACAAATCTCACCGATTTATATAATCGTATGCGGTAACGAAAGTTCATTCTATCAATCTCTCTTTTTTCATCCTCATTTCCATATATTTTTTGGTAAAGTTTATGTGTTTTTTGTATATTTTTTCCACCACTGCGCTTGACAGGTGTAGCAATAAACGCCACCAGTAAGCTACATATGTGTACCGCTTTTAATTATGTATGTGATGCTTTTCAAACGCTGTTTTCGGGAACTGGAATACATATCCTGAACGATGGTTATTTAATCGATCGCGATAATTATCGCGATGGAAACTTGCTGTTTTTTATTTGGCGCCCGATCTTTCAGCGAACCGCCATTTACATTGGGATTCAATAAAGCACGGTAGCGTGAGAATAGAAGTACGATTTGAGGACGCGCTTGCTTCAACGGTAAATTGTATTGTCTACGCGGAAATTGATAATGTCCCTGAAATCGATACCTCTCTCCAGGTAATCAGGAATTTTACCGGATAAGTGAAAAATGTGCTGATATCGGGATAAAATTGTCTCGTGTTAAGCGGCGTAGAAACGTCTTCGAGAGTAGCAATGCAGTCGAACTTGAGCATCTGCCTGGATTAGACGTGAAAATGGATATTGTTGTACATATACAGGGAACGCGTGATAAAGACTCTAATTTATTCCGAAAGAAATTGCCGTGGTATCAGTCGATAGACCGTAGTCTGCTCACTGGATCGTAGCACCACCATGCCACTTTGCTAAACTACCACAGAATTCGAGAACACAGAATAATTTTCTCTTGAAATTTTTTCACGGTCTTCAATAGTACGAAGGCGAATTGAGCTGCAAACAAGTATACGCTAACTTGCGTGAAATTTCGCGAAAACAAAAACGTATCCATAGACACAGTCACGAAAAGTCTATACTTTTTCGCGATATTACTAGTCGTGAAATTCTTAACATGGAATATGGGGAGATCGCACCATCGTACACATTTATGCCAATATCTTTCTGAAAATGCTTCAGGCACACTATGATAAGCGTTACGTCATCTTCGCAATATGCAATGCATATTTAAAAGAGAATCGTACATAGATGTTTGATCGGCAGACGAAGAGGAAGAGAATAAGAAAGAGGAGAAATCTTCACCACGCAGTCGTGACACGATCGACGATGCTGTGAAATAAATTTTGCATATATACATCTGTCAAAGCGTATAAGTCATCATTCAATCATTGAATATGTGTTCAGTATGAACACTAGACAAATCTTCGAGAGTCCTCAGTATAATGTATTGTAACGATATTTAACGTTAACATTACTCTGAAAAGGGTTTAGTTCGGACTCAAGCAGAATGGAAATTAATTCAAGCTTGACTATTAGGTAACAGTAGGGTTTATTCAAAAAGATATAATAAATACTATACTGATACATAGAAAGAAAATAGAATATGGTTAATAAACATAATTTTGCATCATGCTTAGTGATTTTTGGCAACCATGCGCCTCACAGAAAGCTTTACCCGGGCTCACGCATGTCTATATAATCGTGTCCGCGGAGAAATGAGAATTTTAATTAATAGAATAATCTTTCAAATGGTAACATACCATCCTGGTCTATTAAATGAATTACTACTGATGGTAAGAAGTCGCGTTATTATCTCGACCCTATCTCTCGATAACTTACGGATACGGAAACGTAGTGTATTATGATTCTTCGATTGATGATTTATCGTACTCTATATCTATGTAACGCGGCCCTGTGGTGGGCATGGAGCTCTTACTTGAGCTCCCCTGGCTAAACAAGCTGCTCGCTTGCCCGACCGCCGCTGCGGTGGAGACGACAGCGAGATGCATTCTCGATGTATCGGTGCATCGACATGACGACAGGAGCGTTCCTAACCATTTTTATGAGTTTTTTGTATCCGACCTAGGCGAATCTTTGGATTTTGATTTCTTCTATATCTTGATATTTTTATGTCGTGTGATATCGTCGTCTTGGCGGTTGTGCGGCTAGTTCCGAGATTTCTGCGACTCAACAACTGGACTTCGATGCCAGTGGAGATGTCCTTCTTGCCGTCTTGGTATCGTTCTTGGTCTTTGCAGTGGTGTTGGATATCTGGTCCTCCCCCTGGTTGGTTAGCTGGTATTTCTTCTGAACAACGGTTTCCCGTGTGAACAAATGCTCCATGATTGTCACATTTCGTAATCTTTTATACTGACTTCCCCGCTCTTCTTCCATCTTCTGTCTGTATAAAAGGGTATTATTATACTATATTTGGTGATCATCCTCTGGCCCATGTCCTGTAGTCCATCGACGCCGTTAATTCCTCATATCCGATTATTATATTAATATAACGTGTTCCTCTTTCAGTCCTTTTTACACATTATTTAGTGCTCTAGTTGTTGTACTATCTTAGCTCGAGTACCGGTAGTTGGTTTCTTGGTATGCTGTTGTTCGTAGTATTGGTAATGTGTAGTATACGTCCCTCGAGGTGTATGTATCGTGTATATTTCGGCTTGTTGTTCTTCGTAGATTGGGTAATGGGTGGTTTCGGCGCTTCGCTGTGTTTGTCTTGCGTGTACTGCTGCTAGTTGTTCTTCGTCGTGTGGGTAACGTGTGGTACCGGTGCTTCGGTGTACCTGTATGGCGTACATGAGACGAAACCGTCGTCTCATTATAAATGAATGCACGCCTGTGTTGTGCCGCGAATTAATCGAGCATGTTATTTCGCCATTGTTCCTTCTTCGCGTGAGGCCACTTACTCGAAGTAGAAAAAATGTGCAAACGCAAGCTACAAGCTGCGAGCAGCAACTACTCGAGCTACGGCTTGCAGGAATTTGCAAGCAATATTCATTATGAAATTCATTGCCACATTCGATTTCGCCAAAGAAGTGAATAACTCCTTTGCCGAAATCAGTCTAAAGTTCAACATCAACCTGAATGGTTGATCGCGGGTCGGACTCGCCCAAAATATTAGATTCAATCAATAGATTCAAACAAGAGAGGTTGGTTCCTCGTAATGGGCTCGAGACAACGAATTATTGTAACATTCTTTTTATTGTCTTTTGAATAGATCACGGAAAATTGCCGTTGTCTATAATAAATACTGTCATTTTTCCGTAAATTCACGTTTACACTATTTTCTCGAGATCTATCTCCTTATCGGCAAACGATCTCAAAAATGATAACTTTTTAATATTATACCGATTATATAATATTATACCGCCCGCCTTGTTGCTGCGATTACTTGGCCGTAGATGGTGATAATCGCTAACCCGTATCCGTCGTTTAAACGCTACATGCAGTATCCACCGCTTTCAAGCGTTAGGAGTGTACCCTGCTGACAGAATTCCTCGTGTATGATGGATACCGGCCGGACTCGTTGTTAAAGCGGATAACCACGACGGACCTGGACAGCAGGGGATCGCCATGTACTGTAACGTGGCAGAATATTCGGGCTACGTCCTCCTCGCTCGACGGCTGCCAACACGATCACACAGGGCTGTAGAAAATAATTGCCGTACTTAATTTACTTTTTTTTCATTCTTGTTTTTTTATTTTATATTACGTTTTATACGACCGGGTGGACGGAGAGAGAGTACGAGAAGGACAGCACCACATCCAACGATTGGAGGCTTCGGGATCCGGCATTTTACCAGGTCTATAAATATGAAACCGGAATTTGCCCATAGATGGCCCTAGCTGTCAATGTAGTTACCGTCAAACCGCGTCATTGGCGCCATTTCCTTGTTGACATCTCTGACAAAGATTTTCAACTCACAACAATACAAGTTTCATACAACAGCATAGTTTGTAATAGCGTTCAACATGTCGAATTTTGTGCCTGGAAACTACGATTTGCGGACAGCATTGATTTTCTGTTACCAATTGAAGAAAACTGCTGCAGAATCGCATCGAATGCTTGTCGAAGCTTACGGTGAGCATGCTCTTGGTATATCACAGTGCTTTGAGTGGTTTAAAAAATTCAAAAGTGTTGATTTTGACGCGAGAAACGAATAACGTGGAAGACCACCGAAAAAGTTTGAAATCAGCGAATTGCAAGCGTTGTTGGATGAGGATGACGCTCAAACGCAACAACAACTCGCGGATCAATTAAATGTGACACAAGAAGCCGTCTCCATACGTTTGAAAGCCATGGGAAAGATCCAGAAGATGGGAAAATGGGTTCCACATGAACTGAATGAAAGACAGCAGGAAAACCGAAAAACCACTTGCGAAATGCTGCTCGCCAGGTACAAAAGAAAGTCATTTCTCCATCGAATTGTGACTGGCGATGAAAAGTGGATATATCTTGAGAATCCTAAGCGTAAAAGATCATCGGTAACTCCAGGCGAACCTTCGACATCGACTGCAAGGCCAAATCGCTATGGACGGAAGACAGTGCTCTGTGTTTGGTGGGATCAGAAGGGTGTGATCTATTATGAGCTGCTAAAACCTGGCGAAACCGTTAATACTGAACGCTACCGACAACAAATGATCGATTTGAATGAAGCTTTGCATGAAAAACGACCAGAATATCAAAAAAGGCAACACAAAGTGATTTTGCTTCATGATAATGCACCATCACACACAGAAAAACTGGTCAAGGAAACGATTGAGGCGTTTAGTTGGGAAAGACTTTCACATGCGGCTGACTCACCAGACTTGGCTCCGTCCGATTACTACTTATTTGCGTCGATGGGACACGCACTTGATGAGCAGCGCTTTACTTCTTACGAAAATGTACGAAAATGGCTCGATGACTGGTTTGCCTCAAAAGAGCAACATTTTTTTTGGCGTGGCATCCACAAATTGTCAGACAGGTGGGAAAAATGTATAGCTGGCGATGGGCAATACTTCGAATAAAATATTTTTTATCATTTTCATACAATAAACGTGTATTTTCTATACAAAAATTCCGGTTTCATATTTGTAGACCTGGTACATGGACAGATATTTCACACCTTTCTCTGTCAGGATATATCGCTGTCCCGCTCGACGTGCCTTTCCAAACGATACGCTGATTTCTATCTTCAGCTATCGTCTACCTGCGGAAATCTATGTATCTCGTGGGGTTAATCTGCTAGACTGGGCTACGTACCGTTGTTATAATCTGTCGCTAATTTATACATCGTCCAGCTGAGACGCTAGTCGCGGTCATCGAGCGACACTGATTCCCCCAATTAACCGAGTTCCGCTCGTTAGGAGGCGATCAGAGTTCACGGGCACACGTGCCGGCAGGACCTCGGGGCTTTTTCCCGGTAAACGTCGAGCGAGCAGAACATTGCGTACACTCTTCGTTTGTCCCGCTCTATCGTTGGCTATCGAGAATACCTTTGGCGGTTGTCTACCAAAATTGATCGGTGAATCATTACTGTACCGGAGGGTTACTGTGGAAGGACCAGGCTATTTATTTCTTGGAAATTATCGAGGACTGTTGGAAGAACATCGCTGCAGCATCGTCCCGGTGAGCTCTCTTTCTTTCCCCGGTCTTTCGGTTCTATTTTATTGTTTGAGGACGGACAAGTCCATTAGAGCCTGGTCATACCTGTGATTTCTGTACCCCGCGCGCAAAGTATACATTTGTATCGGGACATGCTGCGTTTGTAGAGTGTAACATCGAGATCGCTTGGCAGTTAAAGCCGGGAATAAGTCACGCCACTCTTGTTTCTTTCTGTTCGGTTTATAAAGTCGTGCGCGCTTTAGTACGTCATCCCGTTGTGTGTTTCGTGTGAAAGGGACTGTCACGTTATAGACCACGTCGCCTATCGTTCAGATTAATTGACGTTTATTTGTTTTATTTATTTATTTATTTATTTTTATTTATTTTCTTGGACTTCGCATTATCATTTCCGAGAGCTCGCGTAGTGCGTGATCGGCCGTCGTCCTGTATTTTGTACGTGGATGCGAGGGATTTGAACGGTCCGAGGCGTATCTCGCGTTGTTAAATCGTCCGTTATGCTGTATTATAATTTATTTGACAAGCGTTGAATATCGGCCCATTATCGGTGGACTGTTTATTTATCGTTATTATTTTATTGCTTTCTTTAGTTGTTAATACCATTTCATATTGTTTTATTATTTTATTGGTAATTGATGGTCGAACAGAGATTCGTTATTTTATCCTACGATATCCGAGAATGAGACAAGCGAACGATTAGAAGCCTCGCGTACGTGACCTTCGGGCGTCCCGTGGTCGTCGAGTTGATTTGTGTGTATGAGATTGACCCGGCACAGGCCGTATCGCAAGTTAAATTTGCGTGGAGAATTATTATTTGACTCTATTTGACGTTATGTTGTTTGTTCTCATTGTTCGTTGGAATTCCGTTTGAAACGAGTTAATTCTAACTGTCGGGGGTCGATTTAGATTTAAGTTGCGCATGGGAGTGTGAGTGAAGGAGTGAGTGCCGGGATAATATATATACTGCCGAAATAATTAAGTTTATCAATTGTTAAAAGACCAAGAGTTAGTTTACGGGATGCTTTCTTTTACATTCTTTTCTGGTTATTGTAATAGTTTGACAAATTGGTAATCATTTTACTTAAATAAATGATCTGCCCAAGTGGCATTTGTAAATCCCGTATAGGAAGTGTTGTCGGTTTTATTTATTGGTTTTGTTTATTATTATTTATCTGTTTCATTTCTTGACTTTATTTATTTGTTATTGATTTTATTCTTTTGATCTTATTTGTTTGTTTTGTTCCGTTTTATTTTATTGATTTTATTTGTTTATATTGATTTTATTTTTATTGACGGATTTTATTGATTATTTTAATTTATGGATTTTATGGACTAACGACCACCTTGACAGTCCGAACCACTTACTCTGCCTCGAACAGCTGTAACCAGCCCGGGCTGAGTGTGGTCGACCATCTCGTTATCTTTCCTTCCGGCGCGTAAGCGCCTGGCGCCCATGTCGAGAGAGTAAATAAAAGGAAGGAAAAATAGCTCGGACCAGCTATAGGTAACGTGGGACGTTAGGGTGAAAATTTACGTTACAATACGTTAATCATCATGGAAAAGGAATGTACTTTGATAGCTACGGGCTACCACCGATTATACCGTAACATCTCGCACGGCTACGAAGAAACTGCAAGTTCTATCGGTATGGCCTCAACCAGCTACAGAGTGATACGTCGGATGTGTGTGGACAATTTTGTATCGTATTCCTACATATTATGTCGTGCGGATTCGCCATGTTGCGATTTAATAATCTCTTCAGCGATAATGCAATGAAAAATGATAGAATAGTACGTGAATATTACAATGTTTTTTTACCTCTCGACTATCGGACAGTGATAAAAATCAATTTAACGGTAGAGGAATCTCCGAGAGGAGATTACCAACACACTTCCGCCCGAAATATTTTCCACACTGGCAATTCTCCTGGGTATATAATCATCTTTTTACAGGATCCTCCTATGTATCAATAACTAGAAAAAGGCGTGTGAATTTGAAATTTTCACATTGCTTTCTCGTGATTCTCGCCAACCCACATATTCTTCTCTATAAATGTCCATCTCAATTGTGGCTTCCTCATAAAGAAAGTAGTATTAAAATGTTCAATAAAATTCACCATTAGATAAAATTACAAATTTCATAAAGTTTAAACTTCTCACTTTCGATACTCACCAAATTCAAGATCAAATATTCTTGTACCCTAGCCAAAGACATATGTATGATATGTTTCAGTTTGATAGATGAAAATATACGAAAATTTAAGCAAAAATATATTTTTTCCGAAAGATTACAAAGATTCATGTTTTTATAAAATCTAAACGCCTTGATCTATGTCTGCCAAAATCAATACCGAACAATCTTGTCTCCTGGCGTATTCTTGTAAAACGTTTCAACTTGATATGAAAATATATACAAAAGGTAGAGAGTATAGCTGCTTTTTTTTAAATTCGAACAACCATAAAATGAGATCCGTTAGCGGTTTGAGCGAAAATCACAGCAAACTGACGAGGGTTATGACCCGACTCGCGCACAAAGTTTCAGGATGATCGAGTAGTACGTTCTCGAGATATATCCATTGCAACATTGGTAACTCATCACACACATACACATACTCGCGGACAATTTTTGTACATGATTTCGCGAGGTTTTGGGACTTTTGAAGTGCTCTGACTTCAAAATCTCGGGAACATTTTTTTTCCTCGAAAACATCTCCCCTATCAGGAAGCAATAAATACATCATATACGCGATAGCTATATCGATATTTTAAATGTACTCGGTCGCTTGCCTAGAGTTAGGACAGTGTATAAACAATAGTAGTATGTTCTTACGGTTCGGGCGTAATGCGTCCATGCGATCAACTGTACAATCGAATCCCAACCCTAAATCAATCCAAATAAATTTAATTTGGAGGGTTGGAGATAAAATTCTCGATAATATACTAAATTTCCAATAAAATCCCGAAAACCACAGGAAAAATAAATTTCCTGGTTTGTGCGGATATGTTTGGGTTCCACCCACTCTCATACAGTATACGAATGAGCAAAGAAAAATCATGGAATTTCGACAAAAAATGACAACTTATAATAATTATTATAATTCTATTCATGTGCCACATTTTGGTTCGATATCTCGAAGTGCCAATTAAAAAAACATGCAAATTAGAAAATTGCAAATTGCTTTCTTATTATGTTATCTGAATGCCAAAATCGAATCACTTATGGTAATGCGCCGTGTCATGGGAAAAGGACACTGGCATTTGTTTCCGTTCTATCCCACTCTCTCTCGTAGCACGGTACTTTGAACGAGCTACACGATAACTCCACGTGCTGCGGTGAGAAAAGATTAATGATGAATGTTTTCGTTCTGTCTATCACTTACTCGGCTGTGGATCTGTCCGTCGGGTTCTAAAGTATAGAGAGAAAACTCTTCCAACATCGCGGCTACAGCGCGATTACAACCGCACACGACTTGTCACGCACACACATGACCACACGCCCCACACATGGACGTGGAGAATGTATTATGAAGAATCCTGATTTCGTACTAACGCAATTTTCCGGATATTTTCTTTTCAGCATGATATAACTGTTTTTTTAAAATAGTAATTCGGTAAAGCTTCAGGATCGAAACTTAAATCATTCCTGAGGTAGTGCATTTTTTCTACATTAATGTGAAACAACTTTGACTTTCCAACTTGATTTTAGAATTTGTTCATATTTTTCTCGCTACCAATAATTGGGGGTAAATAATTATGTGTTTGAGAAATCCGTCCGATGGTGTAGTTTGACAGATCTTGAACCTGTGAATGTATTGGAAATAATGAGTCTTCACTCAAGACAGGGTGAAATAAAACCAGACTTGTAGATGGAAAACAGAGAAAGTGGTTTATTTTGTACCTTCCTTAGTTGCACTCAAAAATACAATTTGATTATAAATTTAGAAAACAAAAAGGACACATGTCAAAATAAGTTAAATTTAGAAAATAACAAAATAATGAAAATAAATGCACCAAAATTGGAAAATGAGAAATTGGATATAAACAGAATAAATGGTTTTGAATTTAAATGTGAGCAGCACACAATTATATTAATTGCGTGCTGAATTTAAACTTGAGACAGCGGTGCGTGCAACGTAGCGAGAGCTACGCAGCACGACACGCTGATACCATTGAGTGCGAAAATGTTTGTGTGTAATTCACTGCAACCACTCAGCAGTGTATTGCAAAGTGGCTGCAGTGAATTAATGAGAGCATTTGCAATAACCTTGCTTGAGTGCTAAGCCTGTGTGTGAAACCAGCTACGCAGTCAGTACTGCGTAGCACAATACAACATAGAATGAGGATGCACGAAATGAGCAAGGATAGTCACTGTGCTTTCCCAGCAGATTTCTGGGAGGAAAGCACAGTGAATATAAACTCCAGCATAATTGTATTAATTATCTGGCAAAAGAATTGATGCAAAACGTGGTGCAGCATGTGCTGCAGCGCACGCCAAGAGTGAGGCCAAGTGCTGATGTACCGTATTTCTCTCCTCACTGACAGTGAATTTCTACCAAATTATGTCAATGTACTCTTACCTTGAGCAAATGAGTCCTGATGAGCGAGATGTTGAGCGAGTCCGATGTATAAAACCATGGAACAGTCCGAGAGTCTGGATGCGTGCTGTTCTTGCCGGTGTGTGCGAAAAAGTGCCAAATTCTCAAGATGGCTGCGAGTATGAAAGTTTCGTTGGGCGCTGGAGTCAGTTGAGCGAGACAGCCGGTGAGAGAAACCGAAGTCAAGCGAGAGAGACACCCTCTCGCTTGACGCGGCGTGCCAATGAGGCACATCCTCGGCTTCGCGAAGCCCATGCTTCGGCTGTCTTCGACTCAACCGAACACCGCGTAGCAAAGCAGCGCAACAGGTAGGCGCACGACGCTTATCGATCGCCGTGCGCCAGCTGATTTTCCAACATTATGCAATTTTTAATTTTTTACTCCCGACTACCAGTAGGGCAAAAAAAGGGGGTATGAGATTCACTGGCATGGCGCGAATATATGGTTTTCATGTCCAATGTTCTCCAAATCAGTTAAAGATGTCTTAACAAAACTTGGTATACAGTGTAACGTGGCAGAATACTCGAGCTGCGTCCTCCTCGCTCAACGGCTACCAGCACGATCGCTCAGGGCTGCAGGGGGTGATTTCCGTATTTTATTTATTCTTTATTTTTATTTTTTTTGTTGTATTTTTTTTTTATATATATATAACGCGTCCGAGACGACCGAGGGATGGAGAGAGGAGGAGGATGACCACGCCGTATCCATCGATGGCTGACTGCGGGATTCAATATTTTACATTCACCGATATTTTACACCTCTCCCTGTTGGAAGATACTGTCCCGCTCAGCGTACATCTACCAATGATACACTGTTATCCATCGTCGGCTATCAGCTATTCTCTGCACTATCGGTGGCTAATTTATGCGTTGTCCGGCCAAGGCGCTAGTTGCGGTCATCGTGCGAGGCAGGTTCCCCCAATTAACCGAGTCTAGCGGGTTAAGGGGGGGGGGGGCATAGTTCACGGGCATGCGTGCCGAACGGACCTCGAGGCTTTTTTCCCGGTGACCGTCGAGCGAGCAGGACGTAGCACTCTCTTCCAGTCTGTCCCGCTCTACTATCTAAGGAAAAGATCGGCTCTCCCTTCGGCTGTCGTTTCAAAGAATTAATTTGCGAGTCGTTGGGACCGGAGGACCTGTTGGAACGATCGAATCATACCGAGGCAGTTGTTGGAGTTATCAAGGGCTTGCAATAAGCACAGCAGCGTCATCGTCCCGGTGAGCTCTCTTCCCTTCTACGGTCTTTCGCTATTATTTTATTATTTTATCATTCAATTTGTTGTTTGTTAATTACTGCAAGCTGGGTCACCCCTGCGACTCTGGCACACCGCGTGCAGAGTATTAATTTGTATTGGGTAGCGCGGCGTTTAGAAAGAACAAACTCGAGATCGTGTAACGTATAGAAGCCGGGGGAAAAGTCACTAAATTAATTAATTATTTTATAGTTAAATCGTGCGCGCGTTAGGCCGTTATCCCCGAGTGGTTTGAATTTGTTAGCTGGTTGTGTGGGATCTGAACGGAATAGACCGCGTCACGTATTTTAACGAATTATGGGTTTTAGATGTGCATGATTTTGTTTGAGTTTTATTTCGTTCGGGCTAGAAGGTCGTGCGCTCGTTAGTACGTCGTCCCGTTGTATGCTTGGTGTGTGGGACTAGCACGTTATAGACCGCGTCGCGTATCGAGTAGACCCATCGGCGTTTCTCTATTTTATTTATCGTTTATTCGTTGTTTTATTTACCGATCTATTGATTTATTTATCTATTTATTTATTTAGTTCTTTATTTACATAGTTATTTATTTATTTATATTTTTATTTATTATTTTTTTGTTTCTGATTTATTATTCTTTCTTTATTTGTTTATTATTTATTTGTTTCTTATTTATTACTCTTTCTTTATAATTGGTTATATTTTATTTGTTATAGTTTATTCGTTATATTGTATTCGTTATATTTTATTCGTTATATTTTGTTCATTATATGTTATTCAAGCCACGAGGTACCGATCGAGAGTATTACTCTCACATTGATTATTTTAGTACTACTACTATCCTTTATTATTATCAAATTATCGACGATCGTTTATTCGGTATTTGGGATCATACGTATCGCAGAAAATCCCGGTGGTCAGACTTTTACACGGCATATTTTATTCGGAATGGTAATAGCCAGCCGTGAGTCGCTTCGCGTACGTGACCTCTCGACGTCCCGTTGTGTTGGTTTTGTTGAAAGTATGTGGGATTAGCTCGGGATAGGCCGTGTCGCGGACGGAGAACAAGGACTACCAGGCATCGATATTGTATCGAAGAATATTATTTGAAATTAGAAATAGGCGAGAGCGGCTATACGACTTATGCCGTGCATGAGAGTGAGTGAGAGCGTGGGATAACTGCTGCCGCTAAATTAAAGATTGAAACTAAGGTATCGAACTAGAGTTAGAAAATTGTTAATAAGAAAGACTAATTTTACGGGATATTTTATTTAAACTAGGTTTATTGGATATTAATAATTGTCTGCTGGAAAATGAATAAATTGCCCAAGCGGCATTTGTAAGTCCCGTACCTGCTATTGTTGTTGGAGTTATTTATTGGTATTATTTTATTAATTGGACCTTGTTCATTGTTCGTGTGAGGGATATTTGTGGACAATAGTTTATTGGCCGAATTTTATCCATGGATCATTAAGGCCGTATTTTAATTAATTGATTTTATTCACATGTTATCTTGGACTAATCGGTGACTTGACAGTCCGAACCACCCACTCTGCCTTGAACAGCTGTAGCTGGCCTGGGTCGAGACTGGTCCTCCAACTCGGTATTTTTCCTTCCGGCGCGAAAGCGCCTGGCGCCCATCTCGAAAGAGAAAATAAAAAGGAAGGAAAAATAACTTGGACCAGTCATAGGTAACGTAGTGCGTGGAGGAGCAAATTTACCGTTACAAATTTGGCGCCCAACGTGGGGCCTGGCTGTCAAGTTGTTAATTTTTATTGGAAAAAAAAAATTATTTTTTTTTATTACTTATTAACTTTCTTTTAATTCAAGTTTATTTTATTTTATTTTGTGCTTTAATACTTTCCATTCTGTTAATTACTATTACTATTACTATTTTTTTTTATTATTACTGATGATCGCAACCATAGCAGGTTTTTTTTTTATTCAGATCGACATTTCTCGCTCATTAGTAAGGGTGTTTTATGATTTTTGAAAATTCTATCCAAAATTATCTGAAATAATCAAGCGGGATAGTATAGCTAACGTTACAGAATTCGGCAGTACAGTTATCCCGCTACGCACTGTAGCAAGCCTTCGGGAGGCACACAGTAGACCAAGCTTGCTCGCATTGTCTAGTGCCGCGCTCGAGGCCGGCCGTGTTTACATTTTTTTTGTTGTGTGTCGCCGAGTGAGTAGCAGTCTTCGATGTTGGAAACTGGTACTCCCGGCTAATGTAATATTATTTCTCGCTTACTATAATACCTTGAAATATTATTTGGAATTATACCGAGTAGAGCGAATTTGCGGGTCCCGATTTTACGTTGGTGGTAGCTATAGAGAAGGAATAATTACGAAATCTGTCAGATCTTGGATTCAGTTATTCACTGAAGGATACAATGGTTTATAACTATTACCTTCATTAGTTAATCAGTTCATTATTATTATCACCTTTTATATAGAGGTTTTTTTTATTTCATTTTTTTTATTCTTTCCTTCTTTCCTCATTCAATTTATTATTAACATGGATTTATTATTATTTTTTTTGTAATTGAATTTATTATTATTCTTATCTTTCAATATTATTATTATTTCTGAATAAATCATAGACCGGGCCTCGTCCCGCTACGTGAATATAAAATATTTTTTTTCCATCCTTTTCTCTGGTTTGCCTTATATCACTAGCCTGAAGGGACTCGCCGCTCCTCGTTATTGCTCTTCTGTTTTTTTGTTCATTAGTCTCGTTTGTTTTGTTTTATTATTATTTTTATTTGTGGTTGCCTAGCAGTCATTTGTTTATTTATTTATTTATTTATTTATTTATTATTTTGTTTCCAGTTATTATTTATTTCTGTTTTCTTTGTTTATTATATTTTCTATAGTTTTGTTATTATGCTATTTTGTTTCGACTTGATGGTCTCGTCCTGATTATTTATTTGCTAATCTCCTTTCGCGGTATATTAGTTTATTTGTTCTTGGTTTTGTCTAATCATTTTTTATTCCTTTATTTACTTTATAATTGTCTATACATTTTAAAAAAATTTTATTTTGTTGACTTATAAAATTTGAAAAAAAAATTACACTTCTTTGCGCCATAGTTTCTCCGCGTTGAAATTTTTTTTTTTCCTTTCCTCGTTAACGGCATCACCGAATAATCCCGAAAGGACTCACTGCTTCCCAGTGAACTGCAACCTTGGTTTTTTTTCTTTTTTTCTCCATCATTTGTTTTCTCTTGCCGCTAATTTACATTTTGTCTGTTTATCTTTGTGGTTCTATTTATATTGGAGTAGGATATTTGTTTATTTAATTAGTTGATCTATTATGGTTTATTTATTTATTCTTTCGTATTTATTTTAGTTATCTATTTGTTGTTCTTTTCGTTTTGTTAATTTTCCTTATTTATTTATTTATTACCTCTATTTATTTGTTTATTTATCTGTTATTATAATTTTTCCCCTTACTAGGATTATTTGTTTTTTTGTTTTGTGTTATTCCGTTCTCCCCTTCCACAGGAGTTACAATTTGTGAGCAAACCGCGATCTTTCAGCTCGTATCCGAGGAAGAGGGAAATAACCGGATTAATTATTTTTTTTGTCATCCTTCGAGTGGCCTTTCCGGACTGGTTCAAAAGTTTCCTTTCATCTATTTGTTCATTTATTTAATGAGTTTTCCTCACTTAAGTTATTCAGTTTCCTTAATTAATTAATTCATTGAACTTATTTATTTATTTATTTATTTATCTATTTATTTATTTAATCGATTTATTTATTTAACTTATTCATTTACTTAATTAATTTATATACCCAACTGATTTATTTATTTTCCGTCCCCTTTCGCGCGAGTTAAAAATGGTTCTGTCGAGGACTCCCGGGGAAATCGCCTCGCTTACAGAGGATGAGGTTAAGGCAGAACTGGCCTCTAGGGGGTTGCCGATAGGGGGTACGTCCGCAGCTATGCGGGAGAGGCTGTACTTTTCGGGGTTATTAGCGAATCCCAACGATTCCGCCACCGGGTTAGTCACGGTACCGGAAGAAGAGAACCCCCCGCCACCGAATGAGGCCATCCCATCGGCATCCGTTGAACACGATCACGCAATGATTACGAATCCTTTCCATCATTCGTCCCCGGTCAGAACGAATCATCCGCATTCCCGTCATTCGACATCGGCAATCACCGCGTGCGACATTTTGAGAAAGTGGAATGTTTCGTTTTCCGGAAAACCAGACGAGGAGGTTGACGAATTTCTGGCACGCGTTGAGGATAGTCGAGGCCTGGTGGCCATTTCGGACCAGGATATGATGAATTGTCTACCCTTGTTCGTCAAGGGGATAGCATATCACTGGGTTAAGTTGGAACGTTCCCGGTGGTCTTCATGGGAACAATGCAAGGAGGCTTTCCAACAGCGTTTCGGGGATCCGGATTTCCAATTCTCGCTGCGTGAGCAAATCCGAACACGAACGCAGGGAGCAGAGGAACGGGTGGCAGATTTTTTCACATGCATGTGGAACCTGTTCATTAGGGTCGTTCCACCGTTCTCAACAGAGGAACAGGTGAAGATCACCTTTCGAAACCTGCTGCCAAGACTCCAGGTAGCGATAACCCTCACCGACACCATGGACTTAAAGGGTTTGGAAAGAACGGCCATCCGAGTGGAGTGTAGCTACTCTGCTGCCAGCGCATACCATGCACCCCCAGCTCCTGAGAGGTCGATGCTCCCGGAGTTTGCGTACCATCCACCGGTAAGGGCAAGGAACCGCGTCACCTTCGGAATGGTGGACCCGAGGCCAACACCCACAGGCGAGGACCTGGCGTCCCGGGGGTTCATCAACCCTTTTGGGAGCGGGCAGTCGAGGAATTTTACATCCGCCTCGCCTCACCAGGCCAACTTGGTGAGTCAGCCAAGAGGAGGCTCGGCAGGGGGTTACCGGGGCCAGTACGTACCACGGCAGTCCCGACCAGCTTTACGACCGGAGAGGGCTCCAGTACCAGAGGTAACCGCCACCAGCACCAACCCGTTCCTGCAGGAACCAGCCGTACCGAGGGAAAACCAGGGGTCGGCAACAGGCCTTCAACCTTTCGACAGACCGATCATCTGCCACAACTGCGGGATCGCGGGCCACTTTGCAAAAGGGTGTGCGGTACGGAAAGCAGTTCGTTGCTACCGCTGCGGCAAGGAGGGTGAGACCACCCGAACAGCCCACAACTGTACGGGAAACGGATATGGAGGTCGCCGGTAAGGGGAGAAGCGACTTCCTCGATCCAACCAAATTCCCCATTGACTATCCCGGGATATCTGTGTAGTCCAATCGGAGACAACAGCCGAGCCCGGCAGATCTTGGTTATCCGGCTGGAGATTTGCGGGCGACCAATGCCCGCGTTGGTGGATTGCGGGGCAACTAGCTCCTATCTCAGCGCGGAGGGACTGTTGGAGATGGCGGAGTTGGGATATTCTCAACGACCAACATCCAACCACCATAGCACCATCGCCAATGGACAGCAGATTACGTGCACGGAGGAAGTCGAATTCGACGCAACATTGGAGGGTCGTTGGAGTAGGCTCACGGCAAGAGTCTATCCCGACCTCCCGGTCCCGTTGCTATTGGGCCTCGACTCTCTTTTCCTGCTGGGGATTGGAGTCGATCTTAGGAGGCGCAAATGGTTTTTCAGCGGGGAAGCCACAGAATTCGACTTCGAGCAGGTGGAGGTAATAGAGGATGATAACACCATGATGCCAATTACGGACCTGACGGAAGCTGAAACCGTTCGCTTGGAGGAATTCCTATCCATCCAAGTTCCGAAATTGAGATCAGCTCCCGGGGTCACTAATCTGGTAGTCCACCATATCGATGTTGGTAATGCCAGACCCATCAAACAACGATGGTATCCATTCACTCCCGTTATGAGGGAAGCGATGGATCAGGAAGTGGACCGTATGCTGGAGGCGGATGTCATCGAGCCTTCCACCAGCGAATGGAGCACCCCTATCGTAATGGCTGCGAAACCGAATGGCACCTTCCGGTTCTGCTTGGATTTCCGTAAGGTAAACGAGGTCTCGAAAAAAGACGCATACCCAATGCCGTACATGAGCCATATATTAGATTGTTTAAGGTCGGCCAAGTACATTTCTACACTAGACCTGAGTCAGGCCTTCCATCAGATCCCGCTGGACCGGGAGTCTCGAGAGATCACAGCATTTACAGTTCCCCATAGGGGACTGTTCCAGTTCAAGAGGATGCCGTACGGGCTGACCACCGCTCCCGCTACATTTCAGAGATTATTAGATCGGGTTATTAGTCCCGATATGCAACCCCACGCGTTTGCCTATCTGGACGATATCGTCATTGCCACCAACACGTTTGAGGAGCATCTGGAATGGCTGAGACGTGTTTTCGAGAAGATCATGGCAGCGGGGTTGCTGATCAACCCCGAGAAATGTGAATTCTGTCGAAAAGAATTGAAGTACTTAGGCTTCTTGATAAACCGCGAGGGTATGTTGGTCGATCCGGATAAAACATCAGCCATCCTGGAGATTCCAGCCCCGAGGACGGTTAAACAAGTCCGACGGTTCCTGGGAGCTACTTCATGGTACCGACGATTTATTCCCGAGTACGCAAAAGTAGCGGAGCCGATCACCAAGCTCACGCGTAAGCGACAGGAATGGTTCTGGGGTGAGGAGCAACAGAGAGCTTTCGACCATCTTAAGAAAGCATTAACAGAGGCGCCGGTATTGGCGCGCCCCGACTATACTAAAAGGTTCACGCTGCAGACGGACGCAAGCTTAACCGGGTTGGGAGCGGTGCTCACTCAGGAACCCGATGGGGCAGAACATCCGATTGCCTACGCGAGCCGTAGCCTGAGCAGTGCGGAGCGTAACTACGACGTACGGGAGTTGGAGTGCCTGGCGATCCTATGGTCAGTCGAAAAATTTAAACCCTATCTGAATGGGTATCGTTTCACAGTTATCACCGATCACGCGAGTTTGAAGTGGTTGCTGTCCCAGAAGGAACCCAAGGGGAGAGTAGCCCGATGGACATGGAAGCTGATGAACTCAGACTTCGATGTGTTACATCGGAAGGGCTCACAAAATCAATTGCCCGATGCTCTGTCCCGAATGTTTGAATCTACTCCTTCTGGAGACGATACCGAAGAAGATGACTGGCCTAACGTGGCAGGGTTGCCACCTCGAGCTTCTGTTAATATGTTACTCACGTTGCCTACGGGGGAGAGAGATCCTTGGTATGAGGCACGAGTTAAGGACGTACAGGAGAATCCAGCACGCTATCATGACTGGAAATTCAGGGATGAGAAATTATTCCTGCGACGGAGAATGTCGCGTCTCGACTCGCCGGACACCGTCTGGAAACTAGTGGTCCCGCAACACCAGAGACCAGCTATTCTCTATGAGAACCACGATGTTCCGCAGGCGGGTCATCTTGGGACTGATAAGACCTTCAAGAGAATAGTAAATTCATATTACTGGCCTGGCCTGTATCGAGACGTCGCTAGGTACGTCCAACACTGTGACATCTGTCAGCGTACGAAGCCCCGACAGGGACCACCGATGGGATTAATGGGCCGTCGGGTTGTGGAAGAACCTTGGACCGTCGTGGCAGCAGACATTATGGGACCCTTTCCACCCAGTCGGTCTGGGTTTGCCTACGTTCTGGTAATCCAGGACCTATTTACCAAATGGGTGGAGTGCTGTCCGTTAAGGAAGGCGACGGGAAAGAAAATCCGAGAAGCCTTAGAAGAACTGGTGTTTTCCCGGTGGGGAGTCCCGGAGGTGCTCCTAACAGATAACGGGACGGAGTTTGTCAACATCAACTTACGACAGGTAGTGGCCGAGTATGGTATTTTCCATACTACCACCCCACCTTACCATCCTCAGGCCAACCCCGTGGAACATGTGAACCGGGTCCTCAAGACCATGATAGTGGCATTCTTGGAGAATGATCACCGAGAGTGGGACCTGCATTTGGCCGAGTTTCGTTTCGCGTACAACACCGCTTACCACTCCTCCATAGACACGAGTCCCGCGTTTTTTAATTTCGGCAGGATGCCGCAGCCTCACCGGTTCAGTCGGAGGATCCCAGGAGAAAGGGAGGTGAGGGCCACCGACCTCCATGATTGGTCGGCCCGGATGGACCAATTGCAACCTCTCAGAGACAAGGTACAACATGACCTCGAGGAGGCCTATCGGAGGCAGTCTCTGCAATACAACAAGCATCGTAGTCCCACCACCTTCAAAGTGGGGGATGAAGTACTGCGCCGACAGCGGGTGCTGTCCTCAGCGTCGCAGAACGTGGCGGCCAAACTGGCTCCTAAGTTTCAGGGGCCATACCGTATCAGTCGAGTCCTGTCCCCTAGGGTGTACGAGCTGAAAGATCGGGAGGGGGGTATCGTTCGGAAAGTTTCAATTGATGACCTGAAGCCTTACCAGTCCCGTACCTCCTCTGTTATTGTAGATGGAACCCCTACAGCAGCTGCGTCTCCTGGTGGAGGATTTCGAGGGGCGTTGTGTGGGTCTCGCGCCGACGGGAGGCGTGGACCTGTGGCGCTGGGTTCGGGAGTGCCGGGTTCTCTCGAACCTGGTAGCCCCGAACCTGGAGACCGGGGCCTCTCCACCCCCTCTCCCGAAAGAGGAGGTGGAGAGGGCGCTGGGGGTGCTCAAGAAGGTTCGGTGGTGGCTGGCGGTGGAATTGGCACCGATCGGTTTCACCGCTGGCTACGTCGCCGGCAGGGGGCGCGGGGCAGCGGTTAAGGGAGGGGGATCGGAGACCCTCTCGAGGCCGGGCCCTGTCCCTCTGGGGGAGCACCACCAGCGGGTGGTTAGACGTCCGCCTCCCGTGGACGGGGGCCCGCAAAGGACGTGTCGCCGGTGCGGGCAGAGGGGCCACCAGATGGTGGCGTGCCGGGAACCGCTATCCGCCATGCGGCGGTGCTTTTCGTGCGGCCGTCAGGGGGTGACGGTCCGGACGTGTCCCGTATGTGGACCCATCTACGCATCCCCCCAGGGTCAGGCGGATCGGGACCCAATGAGGGGCTGGGCCAGGATGGCCGCGGAATATAAGCGGAAGCGCCAGAGCCAGCATGAATAAAGAGTCCCGGTTTCAAAAAAAAAAAAAAAAAAGGGGCCTGTGATGGCTGAGTTGGTTATTGGATAGGGACGCCCCACTTCCTGGCATGTCTTTCCTGGATCCTGGGGTATAGGAGTCCACGGAGGGGGGGTGTGGGAATAGCGGCGCTAACCGAGAAGAGCGGGAATCAGGAGCCGTTCGCCATTTGAATAAACCCATGCAAGCCTGGGAGATCGTGAGGTACCGAGGTCGGACGGGTGACCAGAAGTTAATTCTCCAAAGACCGAAGGAGGGGAGGATGAGTTTTCCGGCCGAGGGCGGCCGTGTCTAAGGGGGGGAGTGTTGTAACGTGGCAGAATACTCGAGCTGCGTCCTCCTCGCTCAACGGCTACCAGCACGATCGCTCAGGGCTGCAGGGGGTGATTTCCGTATTTTATTTATTCTTTATTTTTATTTTTTTTGTTGTATTTTTTTTTTATATATATATAACGCGTCCGAGACGACCGAGGGATGGAGAGAGGAGGAGGATGACCACGCCGTATCCATCGATGGCTGACTGCGGGATTCAATATTTTACATTCACCGATATTTTACACCTCTCCCTGTTGGAAGATACTGTCCCGCTCAGCGTACATCTACCAATGATACACTGTTATCCATCGTCGGCTATCAGCTATTCTCTGCACTATCGGTGGCTAATTTATGCGTTGTCCAGCCAAGGCGCTAGTCGCGGTCATCGTGCGAGGCAGGTTCCCCCAATTAACCGAGTCTAGCGGGTTAAGGGGGGGGCCATAGTTCACGGGCACGCGTGCCGAACGGACCTCGAGGCTTTTTTCCCGGTGACCGTCGAGCGAGCAGGACGTAGCACTCTCTTCCAGTCTGTCCCGCTCTACTATCTAAGGAAAAGATCGGCTCTCCCTTCGGCTGTCGTTTCAAAGAATTAATTTGCGAGTCGTTGGGACCGGAGGACCTGTTGGAACGATCGAATCATACCGAGGCAGTTGTTGGAGTTATCAAGGGCTTGCAATAAGCACAGCAGCGTCATCGTCCCGGTGAGCTCTCTTCCCTTCTACGGTCTTTCGCTATTATTTTATTATTTTATCATTCAATTTGTTGTTTGTTAATTACTGCAAGCTGGGTCACCCCTGCGACTCTGGCACACCGCGTGCAGAGTATTAATTTGTATTGGGTAGCGCGGCGTTTAGAAAGAACAAACTCGAGATCGTGTAACGTATAGAAGCCGGGGGAAAAGTCACTAAATTAATTAATTGTTTTATAGTTAAATCGTGCGCGCGTTAGGCCGTTATCCCGGAGTGGTTTGAATTTGTTAGCTGGTTGTGTGGGATCTGAACGGAATAGACCGCGTCACGTATTTTAACGAATTATGGGTTTTAGATGTGCATGATTTTGTTTGAGTTTTCTTTCGTTCGGGCTAGAAGGTCGTGCGCTCGTTAGTACGTCGTCCCGTTGTATGCTTGGTGTGTGGGACTAGCCCGTTATAGACCGCGTCGCGTATCGAGTAGACCCATCGGCGTTTCTCTATTTTATTTATCGTTTATTCGTTGTTTTATTTACCGATCTATTGATTTATTTATCTATTTATTTATTTAGTTCTTTATTTACATAGTTATTTATTTATTTATATTTTAATTTATTATTTTTTTGTTTCTGATTTATTATTCTTTCTTTATTTGTTTATTATTTATTTGTTTCTTATTTATTACTCTTTCTTTATAATTGGTTATATTTTATTTGTTATAGTTTATTCGTTATATTGTATTCGTTATATTTTGTTCATTATATGTTATTCAAGCCACGAGGTACCGATCGAGAGTATTACTCTCACATTGATTATTTTAGTACTACTACTATTCTTTATTATTATCAAATTATCGACGATCGTTTATTCGGTATTTGGGATCATACGTATCGCAGAAAATCCCGGTGGTCGGACTTTTACACGGCATATTTTATTCGGAATGGTAATAGCCAGCCGTGAGTCGCTTCGCGTACGTGACCTCTCGACGTCCCGTTGTGTTGGTTTTGTTGAAAGTATGTGGGATTAGCTCGGGATAGGCCGTGTCGCGGACGGAGAACAAGGACTACCAGGCATCGATATTGTATCGAAGAATATTATTTGAAATTAGAAATAGGCGAGAGCGGCTATACGACTTATGCCGTGCATGAGAGTGAGTGAGAGCGTGGGATAACTGCTGCCGCTAAATTAAAGATTGAAACTAAGGTATCGAACTAGAGTTAGAAAATTGTTAATAAGAAAGACAAATTTTACGGGATATTTTATTTGAACTAGGTTTATTGGATATTAATAATTGTCTGCTGGAAAATGAATAAATTGCCCAAGCGGCATTTGTAAGTCCCGTACCTGCTATTGTTGTTGGAGTTATTTATTGGTATTATTTTATTAATTGGACCTTGTTCATTGTTCGTGTGAGGGATATTTGTGGACAATAGTTTATTGGCCGAATTTTATCCATGGATCATTAAGGCCGTATTTTAATTAATTGATTTTATTCACATGTTATCTTGGACTAATCGGTGACTTGACAGTCCGAACCACCCACTCTGCCTTGAACAGCTGTAGCTGGCCTGGGTCGAGACTGGTCCTCCAACTCGGTATTTTTCCTTCCGGCGCGAAAGCGCCTGGCGCCCATCTCGAAAGAGAAAATAAAAAGGAAGGAAAAATAACTTGGACCAGTCATAGGTAACGTGGTGCGTGGAGGAGCAAATTTACCGTTACAACAGGTTATGTGCATCGTGATCGTTTTTGTCCTAGATTGTATAATGTATGTATATTGTTATGCCGGTACCGCGTTATTGGATAACTCGGTAATCGGTATAATATTAAAAAGTTATTATTTTGGGATCGTTTGCCGATTAGGAGTGGAAACTCGAGTAATTCGTGTAGACGTGAATTTATGTAAAAATGAAAATGTTTATTATAGGCAACGGCTACTTCCCGTTGTCTATTTAAAAGTAAAAAGAGTTTAATACAATAAAACTGTGGTTACGAGACCGTACGAGGAACCAACCTCTCGCGTGTGAATCTACCGTTCGAATTTATCATTCGCGATCAACCGTTCAGGTTGATGTCCAACTGTAGACTGATTTCGGCAAAGCAGTTAATTTGCCCCATTGACCGAAATCGAGTGTCGAATGGATTCGTAATAATTTCATAACAATCTTAGCTTGCAAATTCCAAGCTCGAGCTCATTGCAGTCATTGCGGGCAGCTCGACGTTTGCACATTGTTCTACTTTGGTGAGCGGTCCTCACGAAAGGAGGACAATGGCGAAATAATGTGCAAAGAATTAGTTCGCGGTACAACAATATTTTATTCAACAGCATATAAATTTTAATAAGTTTGCTGTACATCTGAGATGTTGTTAACAACTAGAAATTAATAAAAACGCAATGCAATTTTCTAATCGCGCTTGTTGATTTTATTGTAAATACACGAGTGCAAAAATGATTGAGCGATTAAATAAAATAGAGTGTTGTGCCGCGGAATATTCCATTTCATAGTATTTTCTGGAATATTCCATAGCTGACACAGCTAATGAAACATTGGAATTCGTTCAAGACAGGAAACGAAGTCCAATGACCGATCGTACGATCGACACCAAGAACGCCGACGCAGCATGAGGCGACTCGCTTGGCGATCGACGATAGGCTAATGCAAAAATTGCTAACAAAGGGATTTTCGTGAACACAGTTAGCAACTGCTTTTACGAAAATCAGTCTATAAAGTACTCGTAGATTTAAAGAGAACGGGTTGGTTCCTTGTCAATTACTCTAAAAACAGTTAATTATTGTTACACTCTTTTTATCGTCACGAATAGATAACGGAAAGTTGCCGTTGTTTATAATAAATATCCAACTATTACTTTTCCGTAAATTCAGACCCAGTCATTATTTACTCGAGATCTATCTCCTTATCGGCAAACGATCCCAAAAATAATAACTTTTAATATTATACCGATTACCGAATAATCCAATTACGCGGTACCGGCATAACAAGAGTTATTAAAAATTCTTTAGCTGTTTTATTTCTAAAAAATATAGTAACTATACAAATATTCACATAAATTATAAAAATGCTGTTGATAGTCATATTGAACCTATACCTTCAAAAAGTATGAAATTAAAAAAACTAATATGAAAAATATATGTTACACGTATTCTTAGGGCCAAAATAATTCATATTTCACAAATGTCTAGATACACCTATATTAAGTGTGTTAAAAAAATAACGGAAATTTAGTAATTTCACGTGTAGTGTTAGCCCGATTCGCGCAATTTTTCCGTTGTTGTATTGGTAAACTTGTCTGGAATGTTGCTGTACTGTGTTAGCCATATTGGATATTTAGTATATTGTCAGCTGTCAAAAAAGTCACATGTGTTTTGGTAGGATAGGCGATTTATAAAATTGATGAGAGAACTTGTATTACATTTTTCTATAAGAATGGAATGAAGTGCAGAAACGTTTTAGAAATGTTAAATATTACTTTTGGTGGGTCTGCTATGAGTAAAACAAGGGCTTACGACTGGTATAAGTGTTTCCAAGATGGCCGTGAAGACGTTGAAGATTACAAGTGCCCTGGATGTGCCAGCACGTCACAAACCGATAAAAACGTACAATAAGTAAAAGAAATGATTATGAATGATCGCCGAATCACAATCAGAGAAGTAGCTGATGATGTTGGCTTATATATTGGCTTATGCCATTATATTTTTTCGGAGGTTTTGAGTACGAAACGTGTGGCAGGAAAAATTGTTCCAAAATTGTTGAAGTTCGAACAAAAACAGCGGCGAATGCAAGTTGCTCAGGAATCGCTAAATGAAGTCAACAACAGAATTACTTAAATGTGTGATAACAGGTGATGAAACATGGGTTTACGGATATGACGTCGAAACTAAGGCTCAATCATCCCGGTGGAGGCATTCTGAATCGCCAAGACCGAAAAAGCTCGACAAGTGCAGTTGAATGTGAAGGTTACGCTCACTGTGTTCTTCGATTTCAACGCGATAGTGCACCATGAGTTCTTGCCACAAGGTGAAAGGGTCAATAAGGAGTACTACTTACAAGTTTATTGCCGTTTGCGTGAAGCAATTAAAAAAAAAACGGCCGGTTTTGTGGCGAAATATTTCATGGCCAAAAACAACACTGCCGTCGTTTTGCAAGCATAGTTGATATTAAAAACGCATCGCTGAGAGAGCTAAAAGCTATCCCAAAGAACGAGTAACAGAAGTGTTTAGGGCATTGGAAAAAGCGCTGACATAAGTGCATAACATCTAGTCAGGACTATTTTGAAGGGGATATTGTTGTAGACGAATAAATAAAATTGTTTCCAAAAAACGAACATTCCCGTTATTTTTTTAACACACCTCGTATGTATTTCCACTTAAAATGCATACACAATTGCTTCGTGTCCTTCACCGGTTAATTCAACTGGTTTTCTTATAGTGTGAATGTTCAGTTTTCACGCTTACCAGACACACTCAACTCATGCATACGCTACAGTCACAATCATCTGACGCCTCGCGTCATATGGTATAGCTCGCAGGTATGCTATATCGATTTATCGACCGCGCACTCATGCATATTGTCCATCTGCTCACATCCTCGATCGAAGCTCACTCAAGCGGCCAACGCTGTTAGCGTGGCCCCATCGGCAAGACCACTCATAAGTCTCGCCTTCCATCGCTGACAGCAAATCACAAGCAAGCCGTGACGCACGTCCGTCTTCTTGATACTCTGCCGCGTGGTCGACGGATGTGGCCATTGTTCTCACTCGAGTCGCTCGCTGTACACGTTCCCGCGTAAAGCTCACGGAGATATTCTCTTGTTCTAATCACTCTAGTGCGGATTCATTTCTGTAGTGTAATACATTCTTGGTCAAATCACCCGTGTTTAAACTCAGTGTTAGTGAAACTCACAGCAGATCATCAGAACCACAGAACCAATCACATAAACGTCAACGGCGTGGTTCGCGCGTTGGCTGCACAGACGCCATTCTGCTCAGCACCGATCATCGGCGTCCGGACTCTCATAGACTGCCGTGTGGCACTATTCGAGCTCTACAATCAGACCTTATCACCAGGATCAACCACACGGAATCACCAAGGCAACTCACAGGCCTGAGACCCAATCACCAACAGTACATCAACACGCAGGCCAGACCAATCACAGTAATATATTAAACACAATCAACAGGTATTTTTTCATGCAGCCAATGTTACATACTTTCAATAAACGTTGAATTTATTATTGTTCATTACCGAGTGCTTTTAATTATTTATACTTGTCACCAGGATCCTTAATCTTACTATTCGCATCTGTCACTTGACATGCTACGTGTGAATGTATCGACTTGCTACCTGTCGACAGATTAAAAAATAATTTCAAATTAAAACTCAGTCTCACACTCATTATCATAACATTTTTTGGTCCTTCGAGCCGGATATAATGTACTCATACTCATTAACATACATTTTTTGGTCCTTCGAGCCGGATCCTGGTCAAGTATATAAATTTTATGCCTCGATACTCACATAAATCACCAATCAACACATGTAATACACTACAGATTGCGCAACTCAGCATGCATCGATACAAGACAATGCTCAATAATAATAAAATACTCACCCAAGTGCGCTAATCATTTATTGTAAACCATTCAACAGGCTCAACTAGTTCAAATCATGGCTGACGATAAGAAAGCGCAGTCAGACCAAAGCAAATCCTCGCAGGAAGGCGACTCACATGATGGTGATGTGGAAGCAATCGATGAAGCAACAGGCGGCACCGAGACACTTAATGTACCACCCACGGTACAGAGACCACGCACCAGATCACCATCACCAAACACCAATCACGCTAACCTCATGGAGTATAAGGTCGCATCACAGCATGCGAGGATAGCAATGATCAATCAGCTACACGATCACCTGCAAACCTCACCAGGCTGCGTTTTCGAAGAACTCAACGGCCATTTAGAGATTTTAAATCGCACTTGGGAGTGTTTTTGTAATGAACATAATCAAATAGGAGAAACATGTAAACGTGCTTTTCTCACTCACCCTTATGTTACAGAGAAGGTGTACCAATCAGGCTTTGATAGTTACTTCAAGGCACTCACACTCATCCTGCGAAAGAAGGCAATCGCAGCAACTCAAGAGACCATATCAAGCAGAACTGATCAACAGAGTCAACCAAGTCAGCACCGATCAACATTGCCAAAAATAACGTTGCCGGAATTTGACGGTGATTTTACAAAATGGCCGGCATTCAGAGACTTGTTTGCCTCAATGGTGGTCGACAATGACCAAATCAGTGATGTAGAGAAACTACACTATTTAAAGATCAGCCTTAAGGGATCAGCCGCTCAACTGATCTCCAATGTGCCGATCAACAATGATTCGTTCAATTCATCATGGCAAATAATCAAGGACAGATTCAACAACAAAGAAAGACTCATCCTGTCTTATATTGAGAAACTCCTTAGTAACACTCGACCAGTGGCAAAATCTGCAGCCGCACTCAACACATTAGTTAGCTCAACGAAGGAAATAATCAACGCACTCAACGTTCTCGGAATTGATACAGAATCGTGGAATTATGTGTTAATTTTCGTAGTCGCTCAACGCCTCGATACATCCATGCGTGAAGCATGGGAATACAAACGGAGTGCGCACAAGCAGCCAACCTCGTTTGAAGATTTGATGGGATTCATCGAATCCAGAGCGAGGGCTTTAGAAGTCATCCCTATCAACCCTGATCAATCGGCTGACAGAGCCAGCAACATCTCGAAGCACTCAACAAAATCTGCACTTCTGCCAGCAAGACCGGCTCACCATGCGTCCACTCAACCGAGGACACACCAATATCCATGCGATCACTGTGGTGGTTCGCATTACATAGTGAGCTGTGCTAAATTCAGAGAGCTACAACCTGCAGATCGCCACAAAGTTGTGACTGAACACCGACTGTGTTTCAACTGCTTTGGTCATCACAACCTCCACTCGTGCCAATCAACCATCAACTGCAAGACGTGCGGTGCCAAACACCACACGATGATTCATTTGCCATCCACCGCAAGAACCACACCAAAGTCAAATCAACCAAGCACCTCAGCTACACCTGCCACAGCTCATCCAAGCACCAGTTCACGTCAATGAGAAATTGACGTGCCATTTTGCCAACTCATCAACTCACACGGTAGAACAGCAGTTCTACTAGCAACGTGTCAAGCATTACTCATCACATCTTTCGGCACTCACCAAGTCAGATTACTCATTGATCCAGGATCAGAGCTCACCTTCGTCTCAGAACAACTTGTATCGGATCATGGGCTTACTCGTCAACACTCATCAATTCCAGTCATTGGCATTGGAAACACGAGATCAACACAAACCAGAGGTACCACCACATTAACATTACGATCAATTCATTCATCACGTGGTGTTACCATCGCAGCTCAAATACTCAATAAATTGACGAGTACATTGCCTTCAGTCCACACTCAACCACAGCAGTGGCCACACATTTCATCACTGCAATTGGCAGACCCTGACTTCTTAACACCACGGCCAGTAGATATCATCGTCGGGGCTGATTCATACGGGCTCATCATCCAGCCTGGCATCAAGAAACACTCGGACTTCTTACCGATTGCACAATCAACAATCTTTGGGTGGATTATTCTTGGTCCAGTCCCAGAGAATTATTCAACACCAAGCAACTCATACCACATCACAGTAGAATCATCAAACAAGGAAATTCAAGATCTTCTCACGCAGTTCTGGGTTCAAGAAGAAACACCATCGACAATAGATCACAAGCTCACCCCAGACGAAGAAGCGTGTGAAAAGCATTTTCAAACGACTCACACTCGAGACGAAGAAGGACGGTACATCGTGCGAATCCCGCTCAAATCATCACCATCGAGTCTAGGAGACTCAAAACTCACTGCTCAACGATGTCTACAACGACTCATGAAGAAACTCTCAACAAATAATTCATACACCAATTTATACAACTCATTCATGAAAGAGTATGAAGAGTGTGGTCACATGATACGTGTACCATCCTACCACCAGTCAACTCAAATGAGCGAATCTGTTCATGACTATTGTGAAACCGAGACGACCTTGGCACATGATGCAGTAGCATCAGGAGGGTTGAGGGTCTCGGAAGATCAATTGTCAGAACACACTTACGCTCATCCTCCATATTATCTTCCTCATCATGGTGTACTGAAAGAAGATCGAATCACAACAAAGTTGAGAGTTGTCTTCAACGGATCCAGCCCAACGACGTCGCAAGTATCACTCAACGACATCCAGCATGTTGGAGCAAAATGTCAACGTGACATCTCAGACGTGCTCTTATGGATCCGACAGCACAAACTCATCTTTTCAACAGACATCACAAAGATGTACAGACAAATCAAAGTCCACCCGGACGATTGGGATTTGCAACGAATCATATGGCGAGATGACCAACTCAATATGGTGCCATATCACCTAACAACAGTGACGTATGGAACTCGCTCAGCACCATTCTTAGCAATCAGATCATTGCTTCAACTAGTTGAAGACGAAGGTCATCGCTTCCCGCTCGCAATTGAACCACTCATGAAAGGCAGATATGTTGATGACATATTTGGAGGAGCTGATCAGCTTGACACACTCATCGAAATATCAAATCAAGTGACCCAGCTCTGCATGGCGGGCGGGTTGCCTCTAGCAAAATGGCACAGCAACACAGAGCAATTCATCGAGCATATCGACCACCACTCACCATCAAACTCACACTCATTCGAAGATAGCAGTACCAAGTTACTCGGCCTGTCATGGATACCTCGTGAAGACGTATTCAAGTTCCACGCAAAGCCTCCATGCTCAAGTTCCAAGCTCACCAAGAGAATCATCTTGTCTGAAACAGCACAACTCTACGATCCACTCGGGTTTCTCTCACCATTCATCATCAAGGCCAAATCATTATTACAAGAATTATGGCTGGAGAAACTCAGCTGGGACGATCAAGTTTCAGATCAGATACACACCAAGTGGACGTTGCTCAGACAAGAGCTCACTCAAGTCGATGAAATCTCAATTCCACGATGGATTCAACTCACAAGCTCAACACTTGTGGAGTTGCACGGATTCTCCGACGCATCTCAAATAGCAATGGCGGCTGCTATCTATATCAAAACAACAGCTCCAGGAGAAGAAACCAAGGTTACACTCATCTGCGCGAAATCAAAAGTAACACCACTCAAGCGACTCTCCATCCCTCGACTCGAGCTCACAGCAGCACTGATCTTAGCAAAGCTCATGAATTACGTGCAAACAACCTTGGAACTCACCAACACTCAAACGTTCCTGTGGACTGATTCCTCAGTAACGCTCACCTGGATTAACTCACACCCATCACGGTGGAAGGACTTTGTCAGGAACAGAGTGTCAGCAATTCAAGAACTAACTCCAAACAGCGTATGGAGATTTGTTCCTGGCAAAGACAACCCAGCCGATTGTGCTTCAAGGGGCATCAGCATCTCCCAGCTCCAGAAGCACCTCCTGTGGTGGACAGGACCACAGTGGCTCACAGGCGATCAATGTTCATGGCCAACTCAACACTATCAACAAGACTCACAGACTCATCAGGAAGAGCGACCGGGGCTCGCATTCACAGTGGCAACAAATCAAGCCGTATATCATTGGGAGATGATATACAGACACTCTTCTCTCACTAGACTACTCAGAGTAACCGCAATATGCTTTCGAGTAAGTCAACTCATCAAGAAATTGCCAAACTCAACGCTCTTTAACCCTCTCTCGCCACAAGATATTGAGAGAGCAAGAGTATTTTGGATCAAAGCAACTCAAGCAGCATATTTCTCAACAGAGCTCAAATTGATCACCATAGCTCAACTACCAACAGCTCATCCCTTCAATCGCCTGACTGCCTATATCGATACTCAAGGCATCATTCGGGTTGGAGGAAGATTGACCAACTCACAACTGGAACTTGAGGCAATTCACCCAGCAATACTCCCACGACATTCTCACTTCACTACACTCATCATAGCAGATGCACATCACAAAACCATGCATGGAGGCACTCAACTCACCCTGAACTACACAAGGCAATCGTACTGGATTATTGGTGGTAGAGCTCCTGTACGGTCGCATATACTCAGCTGCATGAAATGTGCTCGACAACGTGGCGTCAGAGCACAACAACTCATGGGTCAATTACCAACCAAGAGAGTCACCCCAGCACGACCATTCTTCTATTCAGGTGTGGACTACGCTGGTCCACTGACCATCAAAACCTGGAAAGGTAGAGGCGCCAAACAACATAAAGGATGGCTGTGCATTTTCGTGTGCTTCGTCACCTCGGCCTTGCATCTGGAGGCCGTGAGTGACTACTCAACTGACTCATTCATCGCTGCATTCAGACGGTTCACTGGACGCAGAGGCATCTGCAACACTCTCTATAGTGATTGCGGCACAAACTTCATAGGAGCAGATGCCATACTCACCAAACTCTTCACTCAAGGTACAACAGAATCACTCTCACTGCATTGCTCACTCACCAGTGATGGAACTACATGGAAGTTCAACCCACCAGCAGCTCCACATATGGGAGGAAAATGGGAAGCAGCAGTCAAATCAGTAAAATATCACCTGAACCGAACAGTAGGAGACATCGCACTCACGTTCGAGGAATTAACTACGTTGCTCATCCAGATCGAAGCAACGCTCAACTCACGACCATTGCAACCACTCACAGAAGACCCTGAAGATACTTCAGCACTCACACCAGCTCACTTTCTCATAGGAGAGCCGCTCACAGCCATACCAGAGCCATCACTCACAGATCTGAACGTTACTAGACTATCACGATGGCAACTAATACAACAAAGGCTTCAATATTTTTGGTCCAAATGGTCAACTCAATATCTCCAGCGCCAACTGTCTACATCGAAATGGCATCATCCATCGAACACCATCAAGGTCGGTTCATTAGTACTGATCACTGATGAGAGGTCTCCACCATCAAAATGGCCTCTCGCCAGAGTCACTCAACTCCATCCAGGAAAGGATGGACTGACCAGGGTAGTGTCACTTAAAACTGCAACAACAACACTCGTTCGACCAATCACCAAGCTCGCCATCTTACCAGCTCAAACTGAATGAAGAACAGATCACATTTAATCATCAACACCGTTGCTGATGGCGGGCGGAATGTTCAGTTTTCACGCTTACCAGACACACTCAACTCATGCATACGCTACAGTCACAATCATCTGACGCCTCGCGTCATATGGTATAGCTCGCAGGTATGCTATATCGATTTATCGACCGCGCACTCATGCATATTGTCCATCTGCTCACATCCTCGATCGAAGCTCACTCAAGCGGCCAACGCTGTTAGCGTGGCCCCATCGGCAAGACCACTCATAAGTCTCGCCTTCCATCGCTGACAGCAAATCACAAGCAAGCCGTGACGCACGTCCGTCTTCTTGATACTCTGCCGCGTGGTCGACGGATGTGGCCATTGTTCTCACTCGAGTCGCTCGCTGTACACGTTCCCGCGTAAAGCTCACGGAGATATTCTCTTGTTCTAATCACTCTAGTGCGGATTCATTTCTGTAGTGTAATACATTCTTGGTCAAATCACCCGTGTTTAAACTCAGTGTTAGTGAAACTCACAGCAGATCATCAGAACCACAGAACCAATCACATAAACGTCAACGGCGTGGTTCGCGCGTTGGCTGCACAGACGCCATTCTGCTCAGCACCGATCATCGGCGTCCGGACTCTCATAGACTGCCGTGTGGCACTATTCGAGCTCTACAATCAGACCTTATCACCAGGATCAACCACACGGAATCACCAAGGCAACTCACAGGCCTGAGACCCAATCACCAACAGTACATCAACACGCAGGCCAGACCAATCACAGTAATATATTAAACACAATCAACAGGTATTTTTTCATGCAGCCAATGTTACATACTTTCAATAAACGTTGAATTTATTATTGTTCATTACCGAGTGCTTTTAATTATTTATACTTGTCACCAGGATCCTTAATCTTACTATTCGCATCTGTCACTTGACATGCTACGTGTGAATGTATCGACTTGCTACCTGTCGACAGATTAAAAAATAATTTCAAATTAAAACTCAGTCTCACACTCATTATCATAACATTTTTTGGTCCTTCGAGCCGGATATAATGTACTCATACTCATTAACATACAGTGAAAATGAATTTATTTAAACAAAATATGCTCCATTATTATCGACAATGTTTTGCCATTTTTCGGGTAGAGCCATGATGCCATCGGTAAAGAACTTCTGTGGTTTCTGGTTGAAAAACTGAATCAAGTGATCTTCACAGGCTTCTTTTGAAAGCAGCTTAATTCCATTGAGAGAGTTTTGCAGAGATCGGAATAAGTGATAGTCAGAGGGTCAAACTTCCCGACCAAGCTCTCGCAATTTTTGACGGGTCATCAAAGAAGTGTGTGGTCGGGCGTTATCATGATGGAAGACAACACCTTTCCTATTCATCAATTCGGGCCGTTTTCTTTCAATTGCTTGGCGCAATCTCTCTAGTTGTCCACAGTAGAGTTGAGAATCAATCGTATGACCAACTGGAAGTAGCTCATGGTGGACGATTTCCTTCCAGTCCCACCACACATACAGCATCACCTTTTTCGCCGTCAATCCTGGATTCGCGAACGATTGTGACGGTTCACCATCCCTTCTCCACGATCTTTCACGCTTCCGATTGTTGTACATGATCCATTTTTTATCACCGGTTATGACACGTTTCAGAAATGGCTCGATTTCATTGCGTTTCAGCAGCGCATCGCAGATGTTAATTCGGTCTATCATGTTTCTCGCGCTCAACTCATGAGGAACCCATACATCGAGCTTCTCTTTGTAGCCAGCTTTGTGTAAATGGTTAAAAACAGTTTTGTGGTCAATGCCTAGCTCCATACCAATATCGACACTGCTGATATGTGTATATTGCTGGACTTTTTCAAAAATTTCATCAGCTTTTTCAGTGATTGGACGACCACAGCGTGACTCATCTTTCACATCAAAATTACCAGAACGAAAGCGAGCGAACCATTTCCGCGCAGCAGATTTTGATAAAGTACCTTCACCGTACACAGCACAAATTCTTTCACAAGCCTGCGCAGCGTTCTTCACTTTGTCGTAATAATATTGCAAAATATAGCGCAATTTTTCATGACTTGTCTCCATTTTCAAACGCAAACAACTTTCCAACCACTGCATCAATTTCGATGTTTATAAACTCAAAGTAACGCTCGAAGTGTCACCTTTCCAACGCGCGTTTAGCGGTGTCGCTGCGATCTCCGTTTCCTAACTTATTTGCAATTGATGTCATCTATCGGGAAAAACGCTACGAACTTTTTCCCAGGCCCAATATTTAGTCCAGGAATACGAACTTACGTTCTTTTGAAAAACGGCATTTCGATCTTATGAACTTTTTATCGAGAAACCAACATAGGTTCTACAAAAACATTGAGCCAGAATAAAAAAACACAATTATATTGATTGTGTGTTGTCTTTTATGAGTGTAGTGTACGTGATGTAGCCAGCGCTGCAGAGCACGCCACGGAATGAGAAGTGTGAGAGCGTAGAATATGTCACTTATTCCCAATAAATTCTCTATAGGTTTATATGAGAGAATTTACAGAGAATAGGTGAGAGCACTTGCAATTATATTGCTTGAGTGCTGGAAGCGTTATATGAAAGAACGTGGTACAGCCTGTGCTGCAGAGCACGGCACAACGTGAGACAATGTAAGCGATGCAGAAATATGTGCGCTGTTCAAGCGAGTTTTAACGAAAGTGTGTCAATTAGCAATATGGCTGCGCTTTACGAAAGCGTTGTTGTGCGCTAAAGTCAAATGAGTGAGATAGCCGGGAGCGATGCCGAAGTCAAGCGAGAGAGATAGCCTCTCGCTTCATGCAGCCTGCTTGCGAGGCAGTGCCTCGACTGAGCGAGGCGCTACCTCAGCTATCTCCGGCATAGCCGAGCGCAACACGCTACCCAGCAACAACAGGTCGACGCACGGCGAATATCGATCGCCGTGCGCCAGCTGATTATCCAACAGTCTACTTTAATGTATTGTAACGATATTTTACGTTAACATCACTCTTAAAGGGTTTTAGTTCGAACTCGAGCAGGGAGGAAATTAATATAGGCTTCTGTATTAGGTAAAAGTATGGTTTATTAGACACATTTAATAAATAATACAAGTAAAAGTGAAATAATTTATGTAAAAATTAAATATACTCCTTTTTCCTTAATTTTGGTGATTATGCACCTTACAACAAGAATTTAACCCGGGCTTACGCATGCCTCTATAATCGCGTCCGCATGAAGTAGGAGATTTTATCTTGAATTAATAAAGCATTTCTATAGTTATTTGGTGGTATTGTATCTACACATAGAACGCGCTTGCTGGGCTTGCCATCGTTACTATATCTATATCGCCTCTGTTATTATTTCTCGGTGTTTGGAGGTAGCCTATTCTATATCTATAGCGCGTGGACTGTAGTGGGGACGGAGCTCTCACTCGAGCTCCTCTGGCTGAGCAATCTACTCGCTGGTCCCGCCGCTGTTCCGGTGGAGGCGTCAGCGCGGTGCATCCTCGGTGCATCGGCGCATCGGAAATGCTACAGGAGCGGCTCTAGCTAGTTTCTATGGCGTTTTTTAGTCCCTATGGATTTTAATATATTTTGGATCCATACCACTTGTTATAATTTCGATGGAAGATCTTGTAGGCTGGGATGCTGGACTACTTGGATGACTGATGGCTCTGTAGTAGGCCTTGGAGATGTTCGTTTTTCCTTGGGCGAGAAGTTACAGGCCTGATCCTTGGAGTGTTGCAGTTGAAGATGCTTCTCCTTGGTTTGACTAGGTGGTCCTTCTTTTAGCTGGATGGCTGGTCCTCCTTTGGTCGATTAGCTGGTCTTCCTTTGGTCGATTAGCTGGTCTTCCTTTGGTTGATTAGGTGGTCCTCCTTTGGTAGATTCCGGATGTTGGCGAAAGTCTGTGAACAGAATACTTTTCGACTGTGGTTTGCCGTGCCCTTTTATACCGGTTTCTCCGCTCTTCTTTCCTTTCCGTCGGTATAGCAGGGTATTACTATATCTTCTAGTCGTCCTGTAGCCCATCTCCTGTAGCCCATTTGTCCCGTTAATATCCTCTTCTTGTTTATAATAATTTAGCGTGTTCCTTATAGATGCTTCTTCATACGTTAATTGAGACTATAGTCTTACTGCTGGTCAGTATAGCTATATGTTGAGTAACGGTAGTTGGTTTATAGGTGTGCGTGCTGTGTGGTATGAATCTCTATGTTGGTGTGTGTGGATCTAGTTTAAGCTCGTCATTTCGGCGGTATATTTAATATAAGACGAGTATATCGTCTTAGTATACGTATAGTGAATCTATGGTCGAGCGGTATAAAGCGTTCTCTTCTGTCTCGAAAACTGAAAGATCCTGGTTCGATCCCTGGACTTGTCATTTTTTTTTTTTTCAGTTATAGGTAAGGTAACAAATGGTCAGACTGATGGTAACGTTTATCCTTTCTTCAGACGTCATGTATGTCCGATTAAATGCGGTATTACATCTATCGTTATTTTATTTCATATTTTGTGGGAAAAGGATCCTTGAGCTAAAATGATAATAAGTTCTTAAAAATACATTATGGAATGCGTACAGTTAAATGAATATTGAATGTGTCCTCCGGAAATGCCATTTTTTATATTATTAATAATTACATCATATTCGATTCAAAAATGATTGGGAGAGTTATTTTAATTATAACCATTATTGATTTATTATTAAGCGAAAAATGAAAGATTTTTAATGGCTGTACTATTATATTAAATCACTTGATTGAAATGAATTGTACGTGTATTCCTCTGTATCGTATCCTTATCCTTCACCATTCTACGTTCTTTTATTCGTAACAAAAAACTGCAATTCAGATCAAACTTCTGTTTGCGCAATGCAAAAGTTTGGACGCTAAGGTATACAGACCATTTTTATCACAATGACTACAAATGTGCCTCGATTAACAATGTATTCGAACTTTCGGTAAAATATCGGGGTGAGGCACGATTCTTATTTATTTATAATACTGCGTAAATAATAATGAATTTTATTTTAGATGGTACTACAACTGTCATGTTATTGTACCATGTAACATGTTATTTTAGAAATCCCAGTTTTAAATATTGAGTTGTGGCGGTGATCGAAGAGGCTAAACACGCACGACGTCGTATGAGTGAGAGATAGCCCTACAGGGATCATACGAGAGCGAGAAAAAAGGTGGAAAGAAAAAAAGAACAGGCCGGGAACGAACTAGGACTGAAAAAGAAACAGCGCCTCTACCCGCTTGACCATTGTACAATTATATCTACATTTGTTTCAGAAATCCGTCCGATGGTGTTGTTTGACAGATCTTGAACTTGCGAATATATTGGAAAAATATGAGACTTCACTCACAACAGGGTGGAAATAAAACCAGACTAGTAAATGGAATTTGGAGAAAGTGGTTTATTACTTTCCGCACACACACTGTAATAATACATTTTGAACCAGTTATTTTAAATATGAGATGAAACACCAAGTATACTGAATTTAGAAAAATACAAAATAATGAAAATAAATACACCAAAAATTTGAGAATTAGAAAACTGAATTTGATTAATTGAACTAGACTTGATTGAATGAGCTGAGAATCAGCACACAATTATATTAATTGTGTGCTGTGAGTACTGAGAGCGGTGTACGCACCGCAGCCAGTGCTGCAGAGCATGCTACGCAGTGAAATGTATGAGTGCGTAAGGTGGTATTATAATTCACAGCAAGCTCTCTGCAGCTTAATGCAGAGAGGTTGCAGTGAACAAATAAGAGCACTTGCAATTGAAATTGCTTGAGTGCTCTATACGTATGAGACAAGCTACGCAGGCAGCACTGCGTAGCACAATACAACACATAATGAGGATTCACAAAATGAGCAGTGTATAGCCGCTGTACTCTTCCAGCAGATATTCTGGGGAAAAGTACAGTGAATATAGTACACCTGCATAATTATATTAATTATACCGGCAAATTATGGTGAGAAACCGTGGCTTGACATGTGCTGCAATGCCGCCAAAAAGTGAGGCCAAAAATGTTGATGTACCGATGAGCATGCAACTCCTCGTTACCATTGAATTTGCGGTAAATTATAGCAACGTACTCGTACCTGATTTTGAGTCCTGTTGAGAGTGATGAGAGCGTCCTGAGCGAAAAGCCAACGAGAAAAGTCCAAGAAAGTGGTGCGCTGTTCCTCGATGTCGTAGCAAAAGTGACTGAATTTTCAATATGGCTGCGGAATATGAAATTAACGTTGAGCACTGAAGTCATTTGAGCGAGATAGCCGGTGAGCAAAACCGAAGTCAAGCGAGAGAGACATCCTCTCGCTCGACGCGGCGTGCCAACGAGGCACATCCTCGGCTTCGCGAAGCCCTGCCTCGGCTATCTTCGGCTTAACTGAACGACGTGTGCTTGAGCACAGCAACAGGTCGACGCACGGCAAATATCGATCGCCGTGCGCCAGCTGATTATCCAACATTTCCGCCCGCCATCAGCAACGGGGTTGATGATTAGTTATGGTTTTGTCAGTCGGAAGAAACAGGCAGCACAGCCAGTTTTGAGATTGGCCTGGTGAGCGTTGTCGTGGACCGTGGTAAGAGCTTCACCGATGAGAAAGTGTCCAGGCGTGAGTGCTGATGAGTTATCAGGATCATCGCTGAGTGGTTCCAAAGGTCTTGAGTTGAGTATAGCCTCAATCTGGGACAGCAGCGTTGCGAGTTCTTCGAACGTGAGTGCTGTATCACCCACCGTTCGCCGCAGATGGAATTAAACAGATTTCACAGCTGCTTCCCATTTTCCACCCATGTGTGGTGCCGCAGGCGGATTGAACCTCCACGCAATTTGCTGATTTGCGAGAAAAGAAGCGATGATTTGATGTTCTTGAGAGGCCTTCCTAAACATCTGACGTATTGATTTATGAGCACCAATGAAATTTGTGCTACAGTCAGAATATAGCGTGTGAGGAATGCCACGCCGAGCTGAGAAACGCCTGAACACTGAGAGGAAGCCATCAGCTGAGTAGTCACTAACGACTTCGAGATGTAAAGCTGAAGTGGTGAGGCACACAAAAACACAGATCCAGCCTTTGTGTGTTTTACTTCCTCGCCCCTTCCAAGTTTTGAGTGTGAGGGGGCCGGCGTAATCAACTCCTGTGTGAGCGAATGCGCGTGTTGGAGTTACTCGTGCTAGAGGAAGCTGACCCATCAATTGTTGAGCCCGAATTCCCCTTTGCCGAGCACACACGACGCAATGTAAAATGTGAGATTTTACAGGAGCTCTTCCGCCGACTATCCAATGTGTTAGCCTTATTTGGGCTAATGTGAGCTGAGTGCCTCCATGCAGAGTCCGCACGTGAACCTGATCAATGATGAGAGTTGAGAATCGAGAGTGACGAGGTAGAATGGCAGGATGTCTTCCTTCATATGTGAGTGCTGATTGAGCAAGGCGACCTCCTACTCTGAGTACACCCTCTTGGTCAATGAATGCTGCTAGTCGACTGAAGGGGTGAGAGGAAGGAAGAGAAGAGCCTGACTGCAGTACTTGTAACTCGTGTTTGAAAAACACGGCTTGTGTGGCTCGTGTCCAAAAAACATTTGCTGCAGCTATCTCTTCTGCTGTGAGAGGAGCATTTCCTGCCGTTTCTAACTTCTTCCTCATTCTGGCCACTACTCTCACGCAAAATGAGGTGAGACGACACAATTTTGTGAGTGAGGAACAGCGATAAATGAGCTTCCAATGGTACTCTGGCGTCACAGTTGCCGCGAGAAGAGCTAACCCCGGCCGGGCTTCCATATTGTGCAAATCCTCAGAATCAGTTGAGGTTTTTGGACAAAATTCAATAGGTTTCACCATCCACGGTGGACCCGACCACCACAACTGATGAGAGGCCAATTGAGCTGTTGCGATACCCCGCGATGCACAATCTGCAGGATTGCTTGTGCCTGAGACGTGACGCCACTGAGCATTGGGTGTGAGTCCTTGTATCTGAGATACTCGGTTTCGAACGTAGTCTGTCCACCGAGCAGGATGCGCTTTGATCCAGGTGAGAGTTTCCAATGAGTCCGTCCACAGGTGAGTAGATGAGACTTTGATCTTGAGCGTGACCTGAACCTATGCAACCAATTTTGCTAGTAACAGTGCAGCTGTCGGTTCAAGCCGTGGTATGGTAAGCTTCTTGAGTGGTGCCACGCGTGGTTTTGAGCAGACAAGTGAAGCCACCTTTCCTGTGGACATTGAGTTGACAGTGATGTAAATCACTGCAGCCATGGCTAGTTGAGATGCATCAGAGAAACCATGCAATTCCACTGTTGAGTTGCTCCATGTGTTAAACCACCGAGGAATTGAGAGTCTGCAGACAAGTGAGATCTTCTCTAATTGCAATCCTTTGTGTTGAGACCTGGGATGGCAGTGGACCATCCCAGTTGAGCTTGTGAAGCCAAAGCTCTTACAAGAGTATTTTGGCTCTTATCACAACTGGTGAGACGAAACCGATTGGATCAAAGAGTTGAGCCATCTCGGAGAAAACAAGGCGTGTGAAAATTTCCTGAGCTGAGTTGAACCGTGAAGAGAATGTGAACTTGTCCTCATGAAGAAGCCAAGTCAAGCCAAGAATTTTGTCTCGCAGTCGTCCGTTGAGATAGCTGAGATTGACGGTGATGATGAGATATTAGCAAGCACCTTGAGGTTCGACGAGTGCCACCTGGCGAGTGGAAAACCGCCCGCCATGCACAAGTCCTTGAGTTGTTGAGCTATTTCAATGAGTTGATGAGTTGAATCCGCCTGTAGATGCTGTTGTACCATGTGTCACGGTTGTTAATTTGTACGGCACAGGGTTGAGTTGAGCATCAATCCACAAAATTCGCTGAAGATTCCAATCGTCAGGGTGAACTTGAATTTGACGATACATCTTGGTAACGTCCGTGGCAAAGATGTGTCTGTGATGACGGATCCAGATGAGAACGTCCGAAATATTGAGCAACAAATTAGGTCCAGTGTGCATGATGTCATTCAGAGACTTTCCAAAAGATGTTGAGCTAGAACCATTGAATACCACCCTTAATTTGGTGGAAATGCTGTCTGGTCTCAGCACACCGTGGTGAGGCAGATAGTATTGAATTTCACTTGTAGATGATTTCGAAGCCTTCACCATGTGACCAAGTTGTTCGTATTCGACCATGAATTGTGAGTAGAGCTGACAGTATTCAGCATCCTTTGAGATTTTGCGTATAATGTGCTGCAGACACCGATGTGCTTTTGAGTCTGAGTTTCCAGGTTTACAGGCAAAAATGTGAGAGAAAGCCGAATGATGTATCGGCCTGTAGTAACACACTGATGCGTGTTGCGAAACTGATCCTCGCATGCCTGCACCTCTGGTGTGAGTTGATCAACTGTGTCCTTTGGTGGCTCTTCGTGAATCCAAAATTTCGTTAGCACGTTCTGTAATTTCTGATCATCATGTTGCATGGCAGCATGAAGAACAGTGAGTGCGTCAGATTGACATGAGTTAGATGGTCCAATGATGAGCCACCCGAATATCGATAATTGTGCAACAGGCGCAGATGATGTGCCCTTGAGAATATTGGGTTTGATGACCAGTCCATAAATATTTGCTCCAACTATGATATCGATTGGTTGTGGTGTGAGAAAGTCAGGGTCCGCCAGCTTCAGCTTCACTATGTGAGGCCATGTACGAGCTGGTGACTCAAAAGATGGCAAGTGAGTAGTAACCGTTTTGAGAATTTGAGCCAGTACCGTGACTTTCTCCCTGGAGTATGTAAACACAGTGTGAGTTGAACCGAGCCATGTGTCTGCGTTGAGTGCTTTCGACCGATCCCTGTGATCGAAATTGATGAGTGCTTGCGTGTGGTAATACCAATGTGTGAATGTGTGAGAGTGCAGTTGCTAATAATGTTGAGCTTGTGTATGTGAGTTGAATCTATGAGAGAACGACTGCGTCAACACCCTAGTGTGTTGACGACTGTGTATTGTGTGGTTGTGCGTCGGCAGTCGTTGTAGGGGACTCTGCTGGTTGCAGCGTGGTGTTATGCCGCCCTGCCCCCTCCTTGCACGTCCGAGTAGATCGGCAAGCCAATGCGTTGTGTTGACCGAGGCAGTTATAGCACAGCCGCGCTTTCTCCGCTATCTTGCGCCGATCAGCCACAGTGAGCCGACGGAACTCAGGGCACATCACGATGAAGTACCCCCGACAGCAATCACAGGGACACGCGGACGCGTTGGTATGTGGTGGCGGAGCGCCGCGGGTCCTCAATTGTGGTTAAAATAGGCCGCAGAGCTGACACCCGTCACTGCTGCGATTGGACCTTGAGCCCCAGATCGCCTGGTAGGCGAACCGGTGGCCGGGCCTTCTTCGCAGCCACGACGGGGTCAGGAGCCAACAATGTCTTTTATCCTCAGGGTCACCAGGTGCCACCCTGATGCCTGAAGAATTAGACTCGGACATTGTGAGCCCCGTGAGCCTAGCAAGTGTAAAGGAACGAAGATGCTCCGCAGAGTGAGTACTTTACCAAATTGAAGCGCTGCTGCTGCGCCGATGAGAAGCGGTGGAAACTGCGTTGTGGGTTCGCAGAGTCCAAGTCGTGATGAGCCGAAGAGCAGATGATTGCGGAAGGTAGAAAACCCTGGTTCTACCCTGTGCGAGTCGAAGATCCGGCTCGAAGGACCAAATGTTTGAGAAATCCATCCGGTGTAACTTAACAGATCTTAAACCTGCGAATATATTGGAAAAATATGAGACTCCACTCACTACAGGGTGGAAATAAAACCAGACTAGTAGATGGAATTTGGAGAAAGTGGTTTATTATCCTTCCACACAAACAATGTAATAATGCAATTTAAAACACTTCGTTAAATATGATAAAGAAACACAGAATATACTAAATTTAGAAAAATACAAAATAATGAAAATAAATACACCAAAAATTTGAGAATTAGAAAACTGAATTTAATTAAATAGGCTAAATTTGATGATATGGACTGAGAACCAGCACACAATTATATTAATTGTGTGCTGTATGTACTAAGCGTGATGTGCGCACCGCAGCCAGTGCTGCGGAGCATGCAACACAGTGAGATATCTGAGTGCGTAAGGTGGTATTACAATTCACAGCAAGCTCTCAGCAGCTTAATGCAGAGAGGTTGCAGTGAACAAATAAGAGCACTTGCAATTGAAATTGCTTGAGTGCACTACATGTATGAGACAAGCTACACAGGCAGCACTGCGTAGCACAATACAACACATAATGAGGATGCACAAAATGAGCAGTGTATAGTCGCTGTACTCTTCCAGCAGATGTCCTGGGGAAAAGTACAGCGAATATAGTACACCTGCATAATTATATTAATTATACCGGCAAATTAAGCTGAGAGGCAACGTGGCGTGACATGTGCTGCAATGCCGCCAAAAAGTGAGACCACAAATGTTGATGTACCGATGAGAATCCAACTCCTCATTGCCATTGAATTTATGGTAAATTATAACAATGCACTCGTACCTGCTTTTGAGTCCTGTTGAGCAAACGAAGGTGAGATAATCCGGTTGAGAAGAGTGAAATTGTCCGAGCCTTGAAAAGTGCGTGCGCTGTTCCGTGCGGATTTTTACGTAAGTGTCAAAATATCCAACATGGCTGCGGGATATGAAAGCGTCGTTGGGCGCTGAAGTCAGTTGAGCGAGATAGCCGAGGCGGGGCTTCGCAAAGCCGAGGCTGTGCCTCGTTGGCAGGCCGCGTCGAGCGAGAGGATGTCTCTCTCGCTTGACTTCGGTTTTGCTCACCGGCTATCTCGCTCAACTGACTTCAGCGCCCAACGACGCTTTCTTATCCCGCAGCCATGTTGGATATTTTGACACTTACGTAAAAATCCGCACGGAACAGCGCACGCACTTTTCAAGGCTCGGACAATTTCACTCTTCTCAACCGGATTATCTCACCTTCGATTGCTCAACAGGACTCAAAAACAGGTACGAGTGCATTGTTATAATTTACCATAAATTCAATGGCAATGAGGAGTTGGATTCTCATCGGTACATCAACATTTGTGGTCTCACTTTTTGGCGGCATTGCAGCACATGTCACGCCACGTTGCCTCTCAGCTTAATTTGCCGGTATAATTAATATAATTATGCAGGTGTACTATATTCGCTGTACTTTTCCCCAGGACATCTGCTGGAAGAGTACAGCGACTATACACTGCTCATTTTGTGCTGTAACGTGGCAAAATCCTTAAGCGCTACGTCCTTCTCGCACGACGGCTGCCAACACGATCTCGCAGGGCTGTAAGGCGTAATCGCCGTACTCTAAATAATTTTTTTTGTTTTTTGTATTTATTTTTCTTAAATCGTACGACCGAGGAGCGGAGAGGAAGAGGAAGGAAGAGGGCGGCCCACACCTCTTGGCGGTTTCGGGATCGAGTCACCGTTTCGTAGGAGAGAGAGAGAGAGGATACAGACGTTTTCCATTTCTCGGGGTCGGGATCTACAGCCGTCCCGCTCGACGTTCATCTACGGCCAATATGCTATTATCTATTCTCGGTCATCTGATCTACTAGCAATAACCAGTCTATCTCACGGGGCTCACCTGCCGGACTGGACTACACATGGTTATTATCTGCTATTAATATTTGCGTCGTCCCGCCGAGGCGCTAGACGCGGTCATCGTGCGACACCGGTTCCCCCAATTAACCGAGTTCGGCTCGCTAAGAGGGGATCATAGGTTACGGGCACGCGTGCCGGCAGGACCTCGGGGCTTTTTCCCGGTGACCGTTGAGCGAGGCAGACGTGACATTACTTATCTCTGTGTCCCGCTCTATTCTGAGACCGATCTATTCTGTGGCATTACACGTACACGCTTATTACTGTCCACCATCGTTGAGAAAGGAGGAAATCGAGGAATAAATATTTCCACGTCCGCTCGAGAATTCCAGGAGCACGAGAACATCGCTTCGTCATCGTCCCGGTGAGCTCCTCTTCCCTTCTACGGTCTTTCGCCATTATTTGATTATTATTGTTTTTTTTAATTCTTTGGAAAGTTCGATTCAAACTTAGTCGTACCTGTGATTCTGATATACCACGCACAGAGTACTATTCGTATCGGGACAGGCTGCGTCGAGTAGAGTGTAATATCGAGATCGTTTGGCGGTTAGAGCCGGGAAGAAGTCACTTTGTTCGCTGTCCTTTTTTTTTTGTTACTGTTCTGTAGTCATTTTGCTGTAAGAACGCGCGCGTGTTGGGACATCATCCCGTGGTCGGATTGTATGTGAGGGATTTGAATGTCATAGGCCGTGTCGCGGACTTTCAGGAATAATCGACACTTATAGATTTATAATATTTTATTCGTCTTATTTTATTTTATTTATCTTTCTTATTATATTGGACATTATTTTATTTCTGCGAATACATGCAGTGCGTGCTCGGCCGTCATCCCGTGTTTGTACTTGATCGAGGGACTAGTACGGTTCGAAGCGTATCTTGCTATGATAAATAGTTCGTTCGTTATTTTCGTTGTTACTGTTCTGTAGTCGTATAGTTAAAACGTGCGCGCGTTAGGCCGTTATCCCGAAGTGTGTTGGTTTGTGTGGGATTGGAACGGGATAGACCGCGTCACGGATTTTAACGAAATATAGACTTTGGATTTATGTGAGTTAATTTGAGTTCCCTTTCGTTTCGATTTGGAAGGTCGTGCACGAATTCGTACGTCGTCCCGTTGTAGATTGGATGTAAAAGGGACTAGAACGTTACATAGCGCGTCGCGTATCCTTCCAATCAATCGGCGTTTCTCTGTTTTATTTATTATTTATTATTTTATTTATTATTTTATTTATTATTTTATTTATTATTTTATGTATTATTTATTGGTTATTTGTTATACTTTATTCAACCAACGAGGTATTGATCGAGATTGTTATTCTCACATTAATTATTTTATTATTATTATTATTCTTTGTTATTATTGAATTACCGACCATTATTTATTCGTTATTTGGCATCTTACGGACCGCAGAAAGTCTCGGTGGTTTGACTTTTACACGGCATACCTTATTTGAAATTGTAATAGCAGGCCGTGGATCGCTTCGCGTACGTGACCTCTCGACGTCCCGTTGTTTTGGTTTTGGTTCGGTTTGGAAGTGTGTGGGATTAGCTCGGGATAGGCCGTATCGCGAACGGTGCGTTGAGACAACCGAATATTTGGCTGTGTCGGTGAATATTGGTCGAGATTCAAACAAACGAGCGGGATAGGCTATACAGTATCTGGAGGCTACTGAAGTATGGGAGTGAGTGAGAAATCGGGATAACTGCTGCCGTTGAATTAAAAATTAAAACTAAGATACCTAACTAAATTGAGAAAATTGTTAACACGAGAGACTGATTTTACGGGACATTTTATTTGAATTCTAAGTTGTTGTTTATTGGAAATTACCATCAGATCGCCAGAAATAAAGAAGTTTGTAAGTCCCGTACTTGCTGTGGTTGTCTAAATTATTTACTGTCATTATTTTATTTATTTATCTATTATTTATTTAGCTGACTCCATGGATTGTTCTCGTTTGGTCGTAGTTATTGACAATATTTTATTATTCGACTTGGTTCGTGGATTTTAAGGAATTCTTTTACTTGATTGATTTTATCCGTATTTTACTTTATTTTTGTTTGACTAATAAGTAGCTTGACAGTCCGAACCACCCACTCTGCCTTGAACAGCTGTAGCTGGCCTGGGTCGAGACTGGTCATCCAACTCGGTATTTTTCCTTCCGGCGCGAAAGTGCCTGGCGCCCATCTCGAAAGAGAAAATAAAAAGGAAGGAAAAATAACTTGGACCAGTCATAGGTAACGTGGTGCGTTGAGGCACAAAATTACCGTTACAGTGCATCCTCATTATGTGTTGTATTGTGCTACGCAGTGCTGCCTGTGTAGCTTGTCTCATACATGTAGTGCACTCAAGCAATTTCAATTGCAAGTGCTCTTATTTGTTCACTGCAACCTCTCTGCATTAAGCTGCTGAGAGCTTGCTGTGAATTGTAATACCACCTTACGCACTCAGATATCTCACTGCGTTGCATGCTCCGCAGCACTGACTGCGGTGCGCACATTACGCTTAGTACATACAGCACACAATTAATATAATTGTGTGCTGGTTCTCAGTCCATATCATCAAATTTAGCCTATTTAATTAAATTCAGTTTTCTAATTCTCAAATTTTTGGTGTATTTATTTTCATTATTTTGTATTTTTCTAAATTTAGTATATTCTATGTTTCTTTATCATATTTAACGAAGTGTTTTAAATTGCATTATTACATTGTTTGTGTGGAAGGATAATAAACCACTTTCTCCAAATTCCATCTACTAGTCCGGTTTTATTTCCACCCTGTTGTGAGTGGAGTCTCATATTTTTCCAATATATTCGCAGGTTCAAGATCTGTCAAGTTACACCGGATGGATTTCTCAAACAACATTGTATCAATGTATTTGAAAAATTATGAGCCTACTTGGTTTGAATACCGCACGAGCGTATCAGTTATTTAATTTTTTATTATACTATCATACTATTAAACAACTGTCCTATTGGTAACAAATTTATGCTTATTTGGTGAAGCACAAACACTGTAAATATTAGCATTACGGATGCATGAGTGTGAGGGAGAACTGTAGACTACCCCACTAGTCTCCCGTTCAAGCATTGCTCTAACGTTACACCGTTAGTGCGAGAGAGAATACGTGGTAGCCTGTTAGGCATGCGTACAAGAAAGACGACAGAAAAGGGGCGTGCCAGGATATTCTTTCGATGTGTGTGTCACATCGATACATCGCCACGCAGTCCTTGGGCGGAAATCGGAACTACTTTTTCTCTGCCAAACCTTAGCATGGGCCCTGTGCTTCCATGTAAATCTCTGTTCGCTGGCAGTGGAAGCTTTGAGGTCTGATCCAGTGAAAGTTGTATAAATGAATTAGTATCTATATCAATTGAGTCTGTTGTACCGCGAATTCTCTGTACATCATTTCGCCATTGTCCTCCTTTTCGTGAGGACCGCTCACCAAAGTAGGACAATGTGCAAACGTAAGCATCGAGCGCCCGCAATGACTGCAATGAGCTCGAGCTTGGAATTCGAGCAAAGATTATTATGAAATTATTATGAATCCATTCGACACTCGATTGTCGGTCAATGGGGCAAATTAACTGCTTTGCCGAAAGCAGTCTACAGTTGGACCTCAACCTGAACGGTTGATCGCGAATGATAAATTCTAACGGTAGATTCATACGCGAGAGGTTGGTTCCTCGTACGGTCTCGTAACCACAGTTTTATTGTATTAAACTCTTTTTACTTTTAAATAGACAACGGGAAGTAGCCGTTGCCTATAATAAACATTTCCATTTTTACATAAATTCACGTCTACACGAATTACTCGAGTTTGTACTCCTAATCGGCAAACGATCCCAAAATAATAACTTTTTAATATTATACCGATTACCGAGTTATCCAATAACGCGGTACCGGCATAACATTTGGTGGCAGCGGTGGGATCTGCTGAAGTGATAAGTGCTACGTTATTTATTTGGATAAAGTGTGTTTTGGACAAAGTTAAGAGTGACTCTATAGTGACGACTACAACTTGTGCAAAGGACGCCAGTGTAGTTCGTAAAACCCGACTAATCTAACGCAAACACGTTAAGTGAACGTCGGTGCGGTGTGACGTATCGGTCAACCGTCTAAAGTCCCGATTGACGGTGTCACGTCAAGTCGCGGAAAACCGCACAAAGTGTGCAAGCGAGTACCCGAAGCGGTAACTTGATACGAAGCCGTCGCGCAGCCATTGCCGACGCACAAGAGACGAGCCCAGGAACCACCAAGAGACGGGTCAACGGTACCAGGGAGGATAACTGGACCAGCCTTCGAGGGAAGCTACGGGACATCAGGTCTACAGCACCGAAGGAACTGCACCCAAGGAGCAACGCCATGGAGAGGACAATCTACCAGACCATCCTCCTGTAAGTGGCGGTTACGTAATATATACATTTAGCCATAAAATCGAAGCCAGTCAGTAAATATTCCGTCGACATATATCTCTCGTGAGATTATTTTTTGTTTGGGAAATATCAAAGTCAAGCCCGTCGCGAAATAAACATGTCGGAATCTAGAGGAGCCCGATCAGGTCGCAGGGGCAACTCGTTAGACACGACGTTGCCTGGCGCAGGGATAGACTCCACAGCCGGATTAGCTGCGGCCGTAGGGGACATCGTGTATGAAGCGCGCAGGGCGCTATTCGAGCTCTTGCCGTCGGGATGAATCCCCTCGACCAGACAAGAAGCCCTTGCAGACCGTCTGACGGCCCAGTTTGGCGTAAACCCACGTAGGGGTGCGTCGTTCGGGGATTTTGACAGCAACGTTAGCGACGACGTTTTTAATATAGCCACTGGCGAGCGAACGCCTGAGCACGTCACCGAGGACATGGTTGACCAGGAAATAGAGAGTATGCGTACGATAGATCGCGTAGGATTCTCTGCAGCTACCGGTGCGATAGCCCGGTCGGTACCAGCAAGGGTACGCGATCGGTTGGAAGCAGTCGACCGAAGCCAACGCGAAATGGAAAGAGCGCGACGCAAATACGAAAGGTTTCAGCGCGAGCACGATCGAGGCCAACGCGAACTCCATCGCGAACTCAGGGAGGCCGAAACACCGTCGGCAAGACGGAATTTGGCAGATACGCTAAACGAGGTTGGGGCGGACGAGTACGAGCTCATCCACTCCTTAAGAGAGCAAATTGCCGAGCTCCAGCGACGGCTAGGAGGGGCAGGGATGGAGGACGACCCGCTCCCCGCACTGCCCCCGAGACACACGCGGTTCGAGGAGGCGCAGAGGCCCTCAAACATGCTCAGCCTCAGTCTTGGAATAAAGATGGTAAAAACGTTCGACGGCAAGGATTCGAAGGCGCTGCCGCTCTTCTTAAAATCCTGCGAGACGATATTCCGCAGGGTAGCAGAGGAGGAGCATGACACCCTCCTGGAGTTTATAGTCATGAGTAAGCTAGAGGGTGCAGCAGCAAGACAACTGCAGCACAAAACCATAAATACCATGGCGCAACTCAGGAGCGAGTTGGAAGCGTTGTACGGACAACGGAAGTCCCTGGCCGCGCTGCAAATGGAGTTCAGCTCCCTTCGGCAGGGACAAAACGAGGACATCGCCGCCTACGCGGCAAGGACGGAGAGGATCACGGTAGACATCGCCGAAATACTCTGCGAACCATTGCAAACAGATGATCAAAAGATCACCGTCGAGAGCGTCACACGACGAAGCGCACAGGCCAACTTCGAAAACGGCCTGCACGGCCAGGTACAAGTGCTGGTGCGTGCTAGAGATTACCAAACGCTGCATGACTCTGTGGCAGGGGCCATAGAGATCACCAACATGGTGCAGCCAAAGGGAGGGGTAGGTGGAGCACTAAGCCACCCCAGAAGGTCCCAAGGTGCACCATCCCAGCAGAGCGAGAATTGTTTTACCTGCGGGAAGCCAGGGCACGTGGCTCGAGACTGCACCCGCAGATCGGGAAGAGTAAGTCTACCGATGCCCAGCGAGAATACATCCATTCACAACGTTGACGTCGTGTGCAACTATTGCCAAAAAAGGGGCCACATGTGGAAAGACTGCAGGAAAAGATTGTCGCAGAACAAGAGCGATCCTGCCCAGTCTTCGCAGCATCCCCAACGTCCAAGGGACTTAGGGGGCAAGAGTGAAAGGTCCACGGTAAATGCAGGTGCAGGTCGGTCGAATACCGATGCCTGCTGGGAACGATGAGAATAAATACACTCACGGCCCAGGAGAGACCCGCGCGCAGGGGGAAGACGACGCAGCAGTTATGACAGGTAACGCTGCCGGCGTCTGGCGCTACGGCCAGCGACTTCGACATCGTCGCATCATTGGCCGTGACCGGGGTACTCACCCTTAAAGCGGACACAGGGGCCCAGTGCAGCATACTGAAGGAGGGATGCCTCAAGCCCGAGACCATGGTGAGCAGGTGCTCCGTGGAATTGCAGGGTGTGGCAGGTGAAAAATTCACCCCCCTCGGTATAGCAAAAATTGTGCTGGAGACGCCAGCCTTAAACGTGGAACATTGGTTCTACATAGTCCCGAATAATGTGCCGCTAGGGGTCAATGGGCTGCTAAGAATGGACTTTATCAAGCAGCATAAAGTGGACATCCTGCATGGCGAGATACTTAAGTTGTATGGGCACTGCATGCCGCTACGGGACGGCGCGACGAGGATATATTCGTCACCACGCAGTAGAACTGCTGCCACATGCAAGTACATAGGCCTGCTTACAAAGATAAATCTTCCTTCCGGAAACGGGTCTAACATGGACGCCGCCAAGGAAAATAAATTTGTCGGACAACCTATAAGGAGCGGAATCAGCCGAGGCAAAGTAGCGAGATTCCGTGCCACACCGTCAAAAACCAATAGAGTGAGTTCAAATATTTCTAAACACGACGGGGAAGTGCAACAACTGACGGCGACACTCGAGCCGTCGGAGATAGCGAAGGCCGTACGTAATCGACAGATCAAGACACTGCGCGTAAGCTCAGAGAGCACGGGGAAGAAAGCCAAACGCTTTGCGCAGCAGCAACGGAAGCCCGACTTGGTGCCCCCCAGCAGTGAAAAGCAAGCAGCTCGCGCAGGAATAGTGTACGAATACAACGGTGTATTCCATCTACGAGGGAACAAGCGACAGCGCACGCACGAGGTGCAGTATCGCACACCCTTTAAGGTCGGATCGAAGGACGTAGGATCGCAACCCTTGCCTGGGAAGACTGTAAAATTGGGGCATGGGTCCGGTAAAATGCAGAAAGCCGGAAAAAGAAATATAGATGTAGATGCTCTGAGTCGCATATATGCGACCACACGAGCCCAAGTGGGACAGGAAAGAAAGTCCCACAAGAAAGAGCAAGATTGCACATTCGGGTATACGAACAGCCGCACCAAGCGGAGAGTAGTAGATACCCAAGGCAACCACTTTAACTCGTCGAAGCGAGAGGCTAAACTCGCCCACGAGAAAGAGAAGTGGAGAGGCCGACAGACAAAATGCTAGCGGAAGGAATAGACCAGCCCAGCAGGAGTCAATGGAACGCGCCACCGACTTCCCAGCGGCTAATGAACTTCGCGTTAGCAGGACTACAGGGCGTCAAATGCTATATGTACCTTGACGACGTAGTAATTCACGGCAAGACCTTCAAGGAGCACAATGACAGGCTGCGAGAGGTACTGCAGTGGCTAAGAGAAGCCAGATTAGCAGTGCAACCGAGCAAGTGCCAGTTCCTGCGCAAGAAAACGCAGTACCTCGGCCACATCATATCCGAAGAGGGTGTACGTGTTGATCCGAAGAAGCTGGAAGCAGTGAGGGAATTTCCAGTACCGAGAGATGTAAAAGGAGTACAATCTTTCCTCGGAGTAGCTGGTTACTACCGGAAATTCATCAAAGATTTCTCGAAAACCGCCAAACCACTCACAGAATTGACCCAGAAAGGGGTTAAATTTGAGTGGACCGCAGCAAGAGATGCTGCCTTCGAAGAACTGAAAACAGTCCTTACCACAGCACCGATAGTGCAATATCCAGACTTCACGAAGCCGTTTGTCGTAACGACCGATGCCTCAGACCGGGCGCTCGGCGCAATCTTATCGCAAGGCAAGATCGGGGACGATTTGCCCATATGTTACGCGAGCCGCACCATGTCAAAGGCCGAGCTCAATTATACAACAACGGGAAAAGAGCTACTCGCCATAGTTTGGGCTCTCGCTCAATTTCGACCATATATTTATGGTACACGTTTTACGGTAGTGACGGATCACCAACCGCTCACCTGGCTGTTCGGAGTAAAGGACCCAGGTTCGAGATTAATGCGTTGGAAAATTAAATTGGCCGAACACGAATTTAACGTTGAATATAAGGCCGGAAAGCGTAATACGAACGCCGATGCGTTAAGCCGTATATTCGCTACTACGAGGACCCAAGCGAGAGCTAAAAACGAAGTCCGCGAGTCGGAGAAAGACAGCACGACGGGGCAACTCGGCACAACGAATGATCGCACAAAGCGTAGGGCCAAAGATACCCCTTACAGCCGTGGTAGCTCGTCGGAGTGAGAGATCGAGCTCGCCCACGAGACGGTAAAGGACAGCATGCGCCCGGGTACGGACAGCCGCACAAAGCGGAGAGCCGAGAATACCTCGGGCCAGCCTAGCAACGAGGCAGAGCGAGAGAAAGCGCCTGCCAATGCTACAGACAATGATAGAGAGATCCGCAGCGTGCATGCAGATCGCTCTACTGAACCCCACAGCCCCGCCGAAAAGCCGTGCGGTCGAGGAAGGGGCAGACCACGCAAGCTACCTACGCAAGACACTGGTAAGACTACGAGCACCGCTGACAAGGACGGAGCGGGCCCAGCACAGCATGGCGGACCCGCGAAGCGCGGAAGGCCGCGAAAAGCAAACGTTGCAAGGTCGCTCGAAACAGAGAGCGACCCAACGGCGGAGCTACCGGTGGGCACACCGAGTAACGAAACTGCGGACACAGCACCGCAAAGGCCTGCTAAGGAAGCGAGGCGCGGCGGGGCCCGTAGCCCACGAACATCCAGCAGCACGGACGAAGACAGCGTTAATAAAAAGTATAGCGACTGCCGCAGTGGCGTAGCCATTCCTTCTGCCGATGACCGCCTGACAATAATTAAAGAATACCACGATACCCCCATAGGAGGGCACCAGGGTATACGGCGTACATTGCATCGGATCCGGACCAAGTACGACTGGCCCGGCCTGAGAAAAGATTTAGAAAATTATATATCGTCCTGTGAATCCTGCCAAAGGAATAAAATCAGGAAAAGGGAACAAGTACCGATGGTGGTAACCGACACCCCATCGAGGTCCTTTGAGAAGGTAGCGGTCGACATCGTAGGACCGCTACCAGAAAGCGGATCTGGGAAAAAATATATACTTACCATCCAGGACGCGCTCACGAAATACAGTGCAGCGATATTACTGCCGAACCAAGAGGCTTCGACAGTCGTAGAGCACTAGTAGAAGAATTAATCTGCCGGCACGGAACGCCGGAAATAATATTATCAGATCAGGGTACGAACTTCCTCAGCTCGACCTTCAAAGAGATGTGTCGACTGCTGCGAATTAAAAAAATACAAACTACGGCCTATCATCCCGAATCGAACGGCGCTTTGGAAAGGTCACATCGCACCCTTGCTGAGTACCTAAAAAATTTCATAGATGAGGATCAGGGAAATTGGGACGAGTGGCTGCCGTACGCAATGTTTACGTACAATACCACTCCACATACGGGGACCGGACTGTCTCCCCACGTGTTGGTGTACGGACGCGAGGCTGAGTTGCCAACCGCCGTGAAACAGGAGCCTCGCAGCACCTATGCCTACGATGATTACGTCCACGAGTTACGCGAGCGATTACGCGCCGCATGGACAGTAGCACGCGACAACCTGGAAGTCGCGAAAAGGAGGTCAAAAAATACGTATGACCACCGCGCACAGGTGCAGGAGTACCGCGTTGGCGAACGCGTACTCCTCCGTGACGAGACGGTGTGCAGGGAGCGGTCAGCCAAGCTGACCCCGAAGTGGACGGGACCTCACAAAATAGTAGAGAAGAGGCCCCCCGTCAATTACATAGTCCGGAAGGGACGTAAAACCCAGGCGGTGCATGCAAACCGCCTGAAGCTCTTTATAGAGCACTAAAATGAAATAAAAGCTAAATAAAGGCGGGTAGGGAGCTCCACAAAGCGCAAGGTAAGGTACTCCAATAAGAGAAACGAGGTAAAATGAAAACTTGTTTAATTGAAAAAGCACGAAGAAAAACAAGTCATACATAGTCCAAAAAAGGAAAAAAAATTGGTAATTTAAAAAACCCGTCGGCAGAACGGGCAGGGATGACGACTATCGAGCGCGTCCTGCCGGAAGAGGCGCTCTACCCCGAGCACATTCTCAGGAACAAACTCGCCGGCGTAGTGGCCGTCGCCCCATAAGGAGTCCACCCGTTGGCGACTGGCTTCCCGACGACGACGGACCCCTAGAGCCTGGGCAATGAATCTCCTCTCCCAATCCGGGCGACGCTGAGCAGAAACGATGGGGAAATACGCTTCCTGGAACCAAAATAGTACCCGCTATCAAAAAGGGGAAAAGGAAAAAGGTGGGAACAACACTTCTTCCGGCCAAAGTAATATGCTTACCCCACTTCTCAGTAGCTCAGGTGTAAGGTCGCTCTCACGGCAGAGTAACACCCCATTAATTCCGTCTTGCATAAAACGAGCCATCGTGAAACGGACGAAATAGTCGAGCAGAAGGTTAGAATAAGAATGAGCTAAAGACCCCTCGCGCAACGAGATTGGCGAGGCCGCAAGAAGGAGAATTAGCAAAATAAGCATTCTCACGCTTTTCGTTAAAAAACCAAATTCAAGTGGTAAGACACACGCTCAACGACAACCCGTACTATATAACGAGGCGCCAACACTTGGGCAAGACGCTCAACCCGATAAGTATTGCAGTCGAGGCATTACTCATCGACGTACAGGAGTTAGTGTGGCTGGTAAACGACATAGCTAGTGGTAAGGCCAGAGCAACGTCCCTGCCGCCAAGAACGCTCACAGGACACCTCGTCAACGCACTACCACACCTATCGCAACGAAAGCAACGCGGTAGTGCTCGTGCGAAAGATACCGCTGATCGGGCAGCAATAGTACTATATACAAAAGGTACAGTATACAAAAATACTTTAAAAAATTGCAAGTTACCGAGCAAATCTTACATTTGCCCGTCGACACACCTACAATGTCGGTTACAAACGACGCACCCTCCGAAGTCCCGAAATACGCGAAAATGGACACAAATAACCGGAATACTGGCTTTGATAGGCGTATGTATTGTAACCGCCCCAGGTTTCAGCGTGAAAACAACAGGGCGAACGTCTCAAGTCATCCGGAAAGATTACCTTCCCCCGTACGCCCTAAAATTGAGGGACATGGAGGCTAAGGCACCTCCGATACGCACCGAGGAGGAAGTTTCACTGTCAAGCGTGCTGCGAGATCCGGAGGGGCTACAAAAGCTCGGAGATTCGAGCAGAAGCCTTGGTCGGCTCCCTTCTGTTTAAATGTTATAGGTACATACGGAACCGGACACCGACAAGGACAACCGAGGCAGCAACCCCGGCAGCAGCCGAGATGAATATTAATCTCGAACCACTCGGACGACAACAGCCACAGGAGCGACCGCGATCCGAGCGCACCAGGGCCTGGGAAACTCACCCCGTCAGCCGAGTGCGATGGCCAGATCGACCATGAAGAAAAATGATCAAATGATCCAATATAGAGAATATCTTTGTAAGAGAAAATACAGGAACAAATCGACGAAAAATTTTTGAAAGGAAAATTTTTCTTTTTAAGGGGGGAGGGATGTTGTACCGCGAATTCTCTGTACATAATTTCGCCATTGTCCTCCTTTTCGTGAGGACCGCTCACCAAAGTAGGACAATGTGCAAACGTAAACATCGAGCTGCCCGCAATGACTGCAATGAGCTCGAGCTTGGAATTTGCAAGCAAAGATTATTATGAAATTATTATGAATCCATTCGACACTCGATTGTCGGTCAATGGGGCAAATTAACTGCTTTGCCGAAAGCAGTCTACAGTTGGACATCAACCTGAACGGTTGATCGCGAATGATAAATTCTAACGGTAGATTCACACGCGAGAGGTTGGTTCCTCGTACGGTCTCGTAACCACAGTTTTATTGTATTAAACTCTTTTTACTTTTAAATAGACAACGGGAAGTAGTCGTTGCCTATAATAAACATTTCCATTTTTACATAAATTCACGTCTACACGAATTACTCGAGTTTCTACTCCTAATCGGCAAACGATCCCAAAATAATAACTTTTTAATATTATACCGATTACCGAGTTATCCAATAACGCGGTACCGGCATAACAAGTCAGACACTCGTGGACATTGAAAGACGTATATTTATTATAACTAACGTGTACAATAATTAATTAGACTCGTGAAAGTAAAAGCAAAGTGCGCCACAAGAGTGATGGAAAGCAACAACTTTTAAAGTCTCTATGCACCCAGTCTAGAAGTCCGAGCGTGGAGTTAGCGATTGCTTCCGTCGGTGGCATGGCGGTGCGTCGGATGTGTATGTACGCCGTGTGGTGGATGGTGGAGCCAGTGATGCCAGATGAGGGAATTTCGCCCCTATATCGCTGCCCTCACCACGCTGCCCGTGCTAGGCGCGTCAGGGGAAGGCTTGCGCCGCTCGTAACAAATCTCGTCTCGATTGCGCTTTACGTTTCTCGCCCCACCCACTTCACAATAGCCACTGCGCGGGCTTTTATGAAATGAGTTATGGAAGAATTTTAAAGAATATATATAAATATTATATACATAAATAAATAAATGATGAAAGTAAAGAAATATATAAAACGCTTACTAATTTTGCAGCCTTCAGGAAATGAACAGTGCATTACAATATCCAACACCAAATTGTAGTCCTTTACACAAAAGGTTCATTACAATTTATTGAATAAAAAGAAATTGTAATGCTCTACTCAAATTGCTATATATAATCATACGGTATTATATTATATCTTTCTAAATTAATAAATAATAATTAAATATATTTCTCTTTTTTCTTAAGTCTATGCAATGCATTATACACAATGTTATATTCATTTTTATTCACATTTATTTTTACGTAACGCGTTCGATTTACTTTATTTCCAGTTTTTTAACGTACCCATTACGATCTTTATTTATTTTCATTTTTATTTATTCGTGTTTATATTTTTATATTGTTTATTTATTTCATGACCGATTTATTCCCGAAGAACTATTTAATTATAATATCACAAAGTTTTAAGAAACTATTTAGTCGTTATACCACAAGTTATTTCGCGCAGAAATGATGGTAATTTGGTTTAAGCAATCAATCTTTTTATTATATTCACTTATTTATCCGATATTACGTTGAGATAAAAACGGTGTAGTGTGTGACGTCACACCCTGCCTGACTGTTGATTGGTCGGTGAGCCGGGTCTGCGTAGTGTATGACGTCACACGCTGCCTGACTGTTGATTGGTCGGTGAGCCGAGTCTGCGCACGGCGTAGTGTGTGACGTCACACGCTGCCTGACTGCTGATTCGTCGGTGCGCCGGGTGCGCGCGCAGTGGGCGCTAAAACAGACCCAGTGGAGAGGGTACCCAAAAGGGAACAAAATTCCCTCATCTGGCATTACTGGGTGGAGCTGGTTGCGTAGGTATGTTGGGTTGTTCGGTAATAGGTGGTGTAGTTTCGCGTGACGGGGACGCCACAGTTGTAATAAAATTAATTTGTCCGTTGGCAAGAAAAGCGTCATGGCTAACGACAGCCGCCTCGAATTTTCAATCATTTATTGTGTATACACAACAAAATTCCACGTGGAGGCGGACCAGACCCTAAATCTTACTAGACAAAAGAATTCAATTTTTACTTTTATTTAGATAATACTATTGTATTTTAGGCGAAATCCGAAAACTACAGATCGTATTTTGCATATTGGCCACTTTTAATGATTGTAACAAAAAGAGCAATGTGTGCAAGACTTCAGCTCTATCCGTGAAGCTGTTATTCAAATATACGTGCTTTACGTTCAAAGCCCTTGACACACACACACACGAAACGCGCGCGTATACAAGATAATTTGTCGAAATTACTTTTCTATGCTTACAAATAATTAAGTATTCTGACATTACAGTCTTGATGAGAAAGTAAAATATTCCATTGCTGAATATTTTCAGAGAGACATGTTTGGTACGATGCTGCTACGAGAGCTATTGAAGCACGAATACGCGAGGCGTCAGCTAATGCCCGAGGAACAAAGAAAAGCAATAGTGAGGAAGCTGCACGAGGAGTCATACTTTTTGTCGGAGATGGTATGGGGATGAGTACGCTGACTGCAGCACGTATTCTCTCTGGTCAACGGAATGGAAATTCTGGAGAAGAGGGACATCTTGCTTGGGACCACTTTCCAGCAGTCGCATTGTCTCGGGTAAGCCTTTCTCTTAAGGTTTTACATATCCAAGGTAAGTGGATACATGAAACCTACATTACTGTGAACAATATCACAGGCGAAGACTTCAATAACGTTCCAAAAGCGAAATAGCTTCTGCGGACCAGTGACATGGAATGTCACTTATTATGTACTACTAATTATGTACTACTAATTATGTGTTTTTCCTTTCTTTCCAGACATACAACATGGACGCCCAAGTAGGGGAGTCCTCAGCCTGCGCAACAGCTTTGTTCTGTGGCGTTAAAGCAAATTATGAGACAGTTGGCCTCGATGCTTCGGGAAAGTTTGAAAACTGCTATTCCAGCATAAACGCGCGCGTTCCATCAGTCATGGATTGGGCTCATGAGCGGGGTGAGGAACGCCATGTAAAGAATTCAAGAATTCAGAACAATGAATATCAAATAAAATATGAGTCTTCTACTTTGGGTATAATTGACAATGGTTGGTCGGGAGTGCGTAGGTAAATCGACTGGGTTTGTAACGACAACGAGAGTCACCCATGCAACGCCTGCTGCTCTTTACGCCCACGCTTCGAGTCGTTACTGGGAAGACGACGCCAAAGTTCCGCCCCCTGCGCGTCTCTTTTGCAAGGACATTGCTCTCCAGCTATTAGAGGACGACCCTGGCCGTAAAATAAACGTAAGAGTCATCGAACTGTATTCTTCAGTAGATGAGAAAAGGTCGATGCGTGACAACCATATTATAATCGACTCTGATTTTAGGTAGTACTCGGAGGAGGTAGACGACACTTTGTGCCAAAAATAACTCTGGACCCCGATGAGCCTGACAAAGAGGGTCGAAGACTCGACGGAAGAAATTTGATCGAGGAATGGATTCGTAATCGTCGTGGACAGGCTGCCAAATACGTCTCGAGCAAAGAGCAACTGGAGAGCGTCGATCCGCGAAAAATCGATCATCTCCTCGGTAAGTATCGTTGCAAACTTCCGCTCTTTTTCTCTCTCTCTTCCTATATCTTTCTGCATATCCTCGACATATCAGGACTCTTTGCGTATTCACACATGGATTTCGACGTCGATCGAAACACAAACGCAAGCGGTGATCCTTCTCTATCGGAAATGACGATAAAAGCACTGCGCATAGTTGCGAAAAATCCTAGGGGCTATTTTCTCTTTATCGAGGGTAAGAGTTGTGTCAGGGAGTAGTATTTATTAAATAGAAAATATCGATAATAATATTATGAAATATAATATAATATAAAAATAAAAATGTTGAATGAACGTATCTGGATCGTTTAATCGAGACGATTGCCTGCCCAAGGTGGAAGGATCGATCACGCGCATCACTACAACAATGCCTACAGAGCTCTCGACGAAACTCTAGCTATGGAGGAAGCTGTAAGAGCTGTAATTAAAGAGGTGGACCTCTCTGAGACTTTGATTGTCGTCACTGCTGATCATTCGCACGTCTTGACGCTTGGCGGTCTTGCTACCCTGCGTGGAAATCCGATATTCGGTCAGTTACTTTGTCACTAATAAAACACTATATAACTTCTATAATGAATGCTGTACACGCCACGATATTAGCCACAGCAAATGACAGATTTAAAAATGAATAGTTGGTGCGGAGTATAGTTCATTTCTTTCCTCTATATTTACTAAATGAGATCCTTCAATGTGAGCAAGTATATCGACAGGTTCCGACAGTAAAACCTCCGATATGGATGGCAAACCTTACACGACCTTATTGTACAGCAACGGTCCTGGACACACAGCGTCACGAAGCATCGTTCACGAAGTCGCGGGCAAGGACTCGATACAGGTATTATAAGTATTAAACAACTCCTCATAGTTGTTTTGTGCCTTTTGTACGGAACAAAAGGCTTTTTGTGAAGAAACTTGACGCAAAGTAATGAAAATCGGGCTGTTTCAGACGGCCGGAGTTCCACGAGCTTGGGCGACCCACGGAGGTGAAGATGTACCTGTTTACGCGATCGGCCCCCTCTCGACTATCCTCTTTTCCGGTAGCATCGACCAAAGCTACGTTCCCCACGCGATCTCATATGCCGCATGCCTCCAGTCGCGACACGTGAATCGCTGCACCCCCGCAAGTGGTCTGTTTACTCGTGGTTCACCCGTCGATGTGACTCCTAATGCTAACGACACGGTAAGCTGCCCTTCCGCAGTGCCCAACAGTGCAGCCATATCTAGCGATGTGATGAACGACCAAACGAGAAATTCCGCCAGTACTGCTACCAAATCCGATGCTACATCCTCGTTCTATCTCATGACCAATACTGCAACTGCTAGTCTTCTTCTCATACTCTATACCAGGGGTCTCCAAACTACGGCCCGCGGGCCACGTTCGGCCCGCAGACAGATTTTGGACTATTTCACTTTTTACCACCGGCAACAATGATAATATGGTTTTGGCCCTCGGAACTTACTGGAGTAATCAGTATGGCCCTAAGGCTGGAAAGTTTGGAGACCCCTGCTCTATACTATTGCACTCATATACACCAACGCTATTTCTAGTTATCATCGTCCGAACATCTTCCTGCTCCATTAGGTCATTACGTCCGTGTTTACCATTATCACCAAATCTCTTTTTGAGAAAACCCTCCACTTCTATATTTGTATGTAAAATATACGTAGACTATACACATTCAGCCACCTTTAGTATTTACGGAGGCACGCACTAAAAACTATCCACACCGCACCGCAATAGTAAATACTATATATACGGCACAGCGTGCAAGAAAAAGGAGCACGCTCACAATTTATAATATGTAACGAGAAGGCTTTTGTGATTCGTAAAAATTACGCACGAAGCAACGACTCGCTAGTCTCTGAAAGTGTCTCCCACTTCTATTTTGTCAAAAACGAGATAACAATGTTAATTCGTTTTGTACATACCCTTAAGGTAACGTGATTCATTTATAGAAACTATAATCGGCAACACATACTATAAAACAATTGAATCTGAACCGGTTCATATTTTGTACAAAAGCAAATTTGGTTTCACTTCATCTATCTATTCTGCACTGGTTTTTCAGTTTACCGGTGATGGTTCCTATAAATAAGTCACATCACTTTAACGGATAGAAAGTAATGTACATTATGTACATAATGTATGTATCGTTATATATGTATGGGATGCACTTGTTTATCGTTTCGTATAAAAAAAATTAAATAAATATTAAAATATGTTTAAGATTAACGTGTTAACCGAGCGTGACGTACTGACACGTCCTAGCTGCGTAATTAAAAAGGGAATTCCCCCGTTAACAGGTTAATAATACTTCTTTGCTAGATGGAATTTTGGGCTGGTCACAATCCAGATCCTAATCCATTGCCGCCTAGGTTTCTACCTTCTAATTCTAGCCTGGTGCATTGTACCCTCTGGGGTTCTCGTTTCGATACCGAGCTGTGGCAATATTTTTTCATGATTTCTTTAGAAATTCAAAATTCGTTGATTCTAGTTTCACTGATTCGTTAAGAATTAATCAGAATCGACAAAAATTAGAGTGCATGGTTTCAGATCTTTCCGTAAGATAGATAACGTAGGAATCTAGACGGTACTGAACTTACAAGGGGACCTCCAAGTACGTGGAACACCGATTCGGACCAAATTTTTTTTACAGGTAGATCGCTCCCAGGCGTGCAATAGGTGCAAGTAATAGGATGCAATTCTCAGCCGTTTTCGAGATATAAAATATTAAAAATTTCCGAGCGTTCATATACTCTCTGCGTTAAATCATATTCAACAAGAGCGCGTAGCGTAGTCGGCAACGTCTTCGTTTCGTAAGCGCTGGATCGCCGGATCGAATCCCGGCGCGGACTTTTTATTTATTTATTATTATTATTATTAAATCATTCCTACGGCAACTACTATGCGATTATATTAATATTTCCGTAAAGGAATGAATAATTAATTAACCTGTTAACCGGGGAATTGTAATATATTTCAAGTATATTTGACGTATTTATACGTCCCGCCCGGTTAAAAGGTTAATAAATTAATAAATCAATAAAATTCGTTGGGGCCTGTTCTGATCTGTCGAGGACAGCTGCATGCGAACAAAAGATTTGGAATGGAGGAAACGGGATCCCATGAGCCATGTAAGCCGCATTCGGTTGTTAGCTCTCGAGGTAGAAGCATCGTTATTTTCGTAAAATGTCCGACTCTACAGATAAAAGTGAAGTGCCCGGTCCTTCGCCGGCCCAAGAAAGTGCAGCTGATGCAGAGGCCCAAGATATTGAAGAATCGAAAGTGCAATTAAAAACTGCATTATTATATTGCGAACAACTTCTTTTGGAGAATAATCACATCGCGACAGAACCATCTACAGTAATTAAGGAGGCACACATGAAAATTGGCGAAACAATGTATCACAGTATAATGGAAATGCTAACGGTAAACAAACTTGTGATGGAAGATGAACTGATAATGTTCGGAAAAGTTGCGGAACAAGGCGTATGGGATGAGGTTGAAGAATCCGCATCGCAATCAGATAACGACGACGATTACGAGCCACAAGAAAAAAAGATGAAAGACGAAATGGAGTTCATTCCCCTGGATTATAAAATAAAGGTGGTGAATTTGGCAAAAATGCATCCGAAGTGGAATTTAAAAAGTCTCCACAAAAACGGAGGAAATCGCCTCAAAAGAATGGACTAGTTGAAAATATGGGATAAACATATCAGAAGTGGTGGAACCATTGTAGACAAATATAATACAATTGATTCTTGGACATACGATCGTTTCGCAGAAGCTCGACAATTCAACCAGCAGGTCACAACGAGGAATTTGCAGATATGGGCTCTAGCTGCTGCGAGCCAATTTCCTGATTTAGAATTCAAAGCTTCCGATGTCTGGGTACACCGCTTCAAAGTAAAACATACGATTCCACAAACAAAAATCACGAAATTTGTATCCGAGCGAGAAACTATTACAATGGAGGAAACTCTCGCAGCGGCCGAAAAACTAAGAATCCAGACACGAGTCCTAATTCCGAATTGTGACAAGGATTTAGTGATAAGCACTGATCAAACAGGTATTTTTAAAAGTAATTGTATTATATGACAGACAAAAATTTTCACGTCCATAATTAATTATTCCACTTATTTTATCTAGGGTGCCAATACCAATCATACACGGCACAGCATGCTATGAGCCTATCGGGTAAATTACTTCCGATCGTCTACGTTTGCTTGCAAGAGACCACCGGCAAATTTGGACCGGTTGTCCAAAAATCTATAGATAAATATGCGGAAAAATATACGAACGTCATCACATATTCCAAGTCCGGCAAACTGAATACAGCACTATACAGAGATTTTTTACTGATGTTATGATGCCATACGTAAAGAAGGAGAAATTCCTGTTGCTCATTGATTCCTCGGGCGGCCAAACGAATCCATAATTATATGACGAGATTTTTACCGATGAGGAGGGTTTACCAACGTGCACTGTAAAGGTCATTCCACCAAAGTGCACTCCGTTAGTGCAACCGTGCGATGTATATTTCTACCGCCAAGTTAAAAATGTTATCAAGAGACTTCAGAATTGTTCTTATATTATCGAACAGGATAGGGAAATTAATTCTAGGGAAGACTGTATCAAAATTCAATCTATTGTTCACCATCAACTGTCTTCTCCGATATTTTGCGACATGTTACAATACGCTTGGTGCGCTGCCAAATTATATTACGACAGGCGATCTTTCCTAAACGTTAACGAGGTTTGCTTCGCGATTGACGTCTTGAAAAATCCTTGCGGATGCGGAAACTAGGCATTTATTACGTGCGCCCGATGCCGAAATAATGATTGTTTTCCATGTTTTTATGATCAGTACCACCCTAGTTCTTGTAGTTGTGATAACCAATGAAAAGTTAATAAAAAGATTGGTTATTCTTTTAAACTCGTGTATTCATTTGAAACAATTCTTTCTCTACCTTTCAACCAAAAAATAAAGAAATAAAAAAAGCTGCTCGTCTTTTCTTATAACACCAAAATGATCCACAATAAAAAATATTTATTCATTCCTTTACGGAAATATTAATATAATCGCATAGTAGTTGCCGTAGAAATAATTTAATAATAATAATAATAATGTTAAAAGTCCGCGCCGGGATTCGAAGCGGCGATCCAGCGCTTACGAAGCGGAGACGTTGCCGACTACGCTACGCGCTCTTGTTGAATATGATTTAACGCAAAGAGTATATAGAGTATAGGAACGCTCGGAAATTTTAAATACTTTATATCTCGAAAACGGCTGAGAATTGCATCCTATTACTTGCACCTATTGCACCCCAGGGTGCGACCTACCTGTAAAAAAAATTTGGTCCGAATCGGTGTTCCACGTACCTGGAGGTCCCCTTGTTAGACCCGAGTTGTGACTAGCTAAAAATGTCATCTAGCAGAAGTCGGTCGGGATAAAGAAACAAACATACGGTTAAGTTACACAACCACTGCACAATTTAAAAAAACATAGTATTTATGAGAATTCGATTCACGATTGCAAGATAAAGAATTAGTTTTAAATTTGTTTCTAATTTGTATATCTACTTCCTGTGATACCCCGCACATGAATAACTTGGTATAATTAAAAAGCACGTAAATAATCAGCTATCGTAGTTCGCCATTATGAAATTATAAAATTGTTAGTTAAATGAATGAAAATAAAAGTGAGGCTGCACTGCCAATTTGCGGTCCCAGATATCCAACGAATGCTTTTTGTTGTCGGTGGTAAATATCGTCAAATCGCTATCAGTTACAGCATAGGAAAAACGGGGAAAAACAGGGACGATGCAGGAAAATGCAGCAATTAACATCTAGCACCGCTGGATGGTTGCTAATGATCTTACCCCTGCAATTGCTGTTCTGTCATGGATATGACGAGTTTGTATTGAAGACAAATATTAATATGTAAGGTGTCAGAGAAGGATCTAATGTCTGTTACTATACCCAATATCTTCTTCTGGATCTTTAATTCGAAAACTTTATTTCCACAGTACATCGCACCAACTTTACGCACACAAAACAATCTCGTTTAACGATTCTCATTGCGATGTACCTTTAAAGATAAGTTAAAAACGTATATAAAGCTCAGACGATTAAGTATGGTTTTGTCGCGGCGACGGTTTTACGATCGACTATTCGTCTTTTCATGTACTTACTGCACGCCAGGACGTTTGAAAAATGACGTAGGTCATGCAAGAAACATGTATCACCACGCATTCCTGAATTTCGAAAGTAAAAAAGAAACGAGAGCGTAGAAAATAAGGGGTGCCCGTTCAGTAATGCGCCCTCGATCATTTGACCTCTACCATTGAAAGCTTAACGACCATTTGTGTGCCCACACCTCTGAGAATTTGTCAAGAGAAGTTTGCATAATCCAATTATATACTAGTTATTTAATAATACTTGTTGGACGCACCGAAATTGCCAGAGTAACATATCTTTACACTGTTGTATATAAATATTCAATTATATATAGAACAATTTATAACATCTGATGAAGTACAGGCATATCAACAAGATTACCGTTTATCAACTGCGAGAATCTCGAAAAGATGCAAAACAAGATTGTGTGTTTGTCTAAATTCAACAGTTGATACACTAGCCGTGGTGTATCCACTGTCTGTATCGAATATGTGGTGTATCGAACAATATTTACAATAATTAAATTAAAAAAGAGTACATCGTCATACTTGACTTTTGCTTTTATTATTACTATTATTTTTTATCATTATCATAATAATGATCATTATCACGTAAAGAATAATTTATTAAGTACACAGCTTGTCACGTGTTGTTTAATTTAGCGTCATACACTCGGTACCGGCCGTGTAAACTTTTCGTGTCTCGACACATGCGGTTTACTTATTTTTGTTGTGCTTCTGCTACAATAGAAGTGAACCCAAGAATATATCAGTCGCGTTTGAGAATTTGGTGACTTCAGCAGAGAGACAGAGATGACGGAAGAGGCTTCAATGGATGGATAAACGACAAATCTAACAAATAAAAACATGAAGAGAATGGACTTGGAAGCTGTCGATCGAATAAAAAATTATTACTGTTGGTGCATGTTACAATTCGTAGAATAAGTGACGAGCCGAAGGGAAATAGTCAGCAAGGTGAATCACTGCTAGATTTTGCGGTGTTACATATTTTATAGAGGGTACAAAGGCTTTGAATATAACGGCTCTTCGTAACTCTTTCATTCATCGACTCGCAATTGCATAACTCTATAATATGGATTACCAAAGAGTTAAATACACAAAAATGATATATAACAACAATTGTAACGAGATCGCAATGACGGAGTATATAAGCTATGATAAATCGAAGAGAATAGTGATCAATCGATGCGCTTCGTTGCTGAGGGAAGACGAAATTTAAAAACAAATAAAACAAAGCATGCGTGGTGTTGGTGGTGGAAGCAGTAGGTTAGTATTTATGGTAGAAATAGCGTCTAGTAGCAGTATGATTAATAGTAGAGTGACGCAGTCGAATGGAAATGTGAATTGACGATTGTGCATGACCCGGGGTCATGATTACTGACAACGTCAGCTGCAGTAGCAGCGACAGCTTCAGTAGGGCACTCGTCTATTATGCGAAATTTTTAAAAACACTTAGCTTTTTCATCGTCATTCTCAGTAGAGTGAATTTGACAATTTTTTATGAACAAGGATTGCATAATAACTGGGACTATCACGACTATTTCAATACTTTTGGAAAGCACCAAATAGCATAGCTAAGGTAAATACTACTGCTTGGTGCGTTGAACACGAAATAATAATAATAATAAGCCCAAAGATTCGTGAAATAATTAACACAGTGAATCGTGTAGATTTTTCTCAATATATCGCTACTTCAGACATTGAAATACGCTGTTGAGATTGAGATAATGCAAATATTGAGAGATACTTTAAGTAGATATGAAGAAGTGGAGCAGAAAACAGCGAAAACAAAGCGTGCAGAACATTGGAGAGGAGAGCAGAGCAGATAAAAAAGCAAGGCCTTCTATCCCTTGACGATTACCGATCACCCACTGCAACATACAACGTTCAAGTCATAGTATATGCTTGTCGTTACATGGGACTTTTCTCGAATGTTAATTCGTTTGTTACACGCTCGTTATTGAGATTATGAGCGACCAGTATCTAGTAATTCTTGTGCTATATGGCCTGAGATACCACTCGTCGAATTTACACCAATTACTCAAGTATATATCGATCTTCAGTTTCCGAGTCAATGACACACTCCCGAACTCACATTTGTTTCCATATATCTCGTTTATGATTCGTCCAATAGTTTCTCGTATAATTGGACAACTGCGCTTTTGGCATTCGCGCACACATTTTCGGATAAAAATTTTATCTTCGTTTATCCTCATTTTTGGTCTCTCCCTATATCTATAAAATACATAGATATTTTTACTACAGCGAGAAGGATCGGAAGAAATATAATTAGCATTATAACGTCGTTTAGGACGAGTGTCCGTCGTCTTTGTCTCGACCAGCATCATCAGCACCACTCTGTCGTTCAAATTAATTCCTGTCTCCCTCGAGAATCTCGGGAAATTGTTCCGGGCAGTAGCAATGATCCGATGTCAACGTTGATCCCATTTTTCTCAATTCTCTCGGTCCCTCGTATCCGTTTACTCTCACCGCCGAATTGGGCTCCCTATTTCGTCGGGGGCACGGGCAGTGCAACTGTAAACAGATATATCGTCGCACTCGATCGTTACTACCTTGTTTGGTCAACGCGATTTTTCGCACCTCGGTACAAAGCCAACTCGCCATCGAGCAAAACAGCCAAAAAAAACCATTAAAAATATCGACACACATGTATGCAGAGAACTCTTTTAAAATAATCCCCTTCTGGCGGAAAGAAAGAAAATTAACGGATATTTTCATTTATCCATCTATTAGATAGAAAAATCTCCTTCCATACAGATGCTTTGACGTGAAAAGCTTAAACACGATATAAAACGGACGAACGAGCTGTTTCTACTAGCGCAGCAAAAGCAGCAATTGTGGCCGGAAGACACCGACAGTAGCCCATTTTTTCCTACAAGTAATAAAAACAAAGTGACGCGGAATTCTTGTCTTTTTAGCTATTATAGTGCATTATGTAAGGTGTATGTAATTTGATGTCTCCTTTACTCACTATGTTGCGGAATTGCGGTATTTGTGCTGGGTGATCGCTCAACCAGCTGCTGCACTGCACAACGACTTGGTTTTAAGAGATGAGTAAAAAAACGAAATTAAAGCTGGGAAATAAGCAGCATCACCGTCGACAGATAAATGTTGCCATTTGATTCCGGGGTACAGCTTCGAACAGCAAAAAACTTGTATTTAATAATACTATTTACATTGGTAAAAATAACAAATAACGTGGGCGCAGGAAACTAGTTTGTATGAAGGAAAAGTCCTGCGAGTTGGAGGAACTATCTACGGGAGATTACCAGTTAGGCCGAGGGAATGTGTTGCTACGTTAAAAAGAAAAAAGGTATTAGTAACACATTACTTTATTATAACAAGTAGGAGTGACGGTCGAGTTCGAATATAGGTTTGTTGTTTTTTACGATCGTTTCATGCTTCGTACTTGCTACAAGACGGTAGACAAGCGCCTCTGATATCATGTCTCGATAAATTGACATTGAAAGATGGATTGTACAAACACGTAAGAGAGATTGATAAATAAAAGATTTGCTAGATATGTTCGAGAATCTGCATTGCGTCCGACCGAGGTGAAAAAAGGAAAATAATAATCACAACCAACTCGACGATCCACCCACCGAATAATGCGCGTACCTGGTCACATACTTTCGTTACGTGTACCTCTTCAAGCAGTTAACGCGTTATATCGTCGTATCTACCAGTGTCGATACGACAAAGCAAACACGAGGATAAAATATGTATAACTTATTGTTATTATTTAAAGATTTCGTGTATGGCATAATAGAATATAAGTAATGTCGTTCGTAGAGGTAGTGATCAATTAGAAAGATATTCTATGCTTTTTTCTCAACTTGAAGCAGTCACATAAATAGATATCTAGAAGATATCTATGCTATAGGTTCTTGAGAGGAAGTAAACTCAAGGTACTCGCGAGCACGAAAGTCCACGCACATAAAAGCATATATTTTTTATCCTAATAAAAACGAGGAGAGACACACGTATAACGACGATTTTGGGGTCGCTGTTGATGCCGCAGCCACTCTCACCCAACTGTATAACCGATGATATGCTTGTGTGTGCGTGGCAAAAAAAAAGGCGAATTAATTGTAATTGCAAACTCGGTTATTCATTTCAATCTGACATAGTTCCGTCCAATCGAAGTTGGGCATCTAATTAAGTTACCTTATGCTCGTACCAAAGTATCCCACCTTACGAATAACAATATTAGTATTATCAATATCGTTGTAGGTGAAGAACGAAATTCAGAGCGGTCTTTTCAATAATACGCAAATAACAACACTTGATACACATACATCCAGGCAATGAGCTCAATCATAATCAACTGAGATTGTTCGTATAGACGTAGACTGATGATGTTTTCCCATCAATTATCGATTTTTTGCTGTCGGTTTTTCCCTCACCTTTATTTTATACGCGACACACGGGTTAATTGACCCTAATTATAATATTAAAATTGAGAGAGACTAGACGAGGGAGGAGCGTGATATAGGTGACGGTCGTGGCTTCGGGGGAGTAATTGATTTTGATTGAGACGACACTGAGAACCTTAATGGGGATTACAAGGAGGCTATATAAAGTTATAATAGGAAATGGGTAAAGGTCGACTTACTGGGAACAAGCGATGCCAGTAGTACGGGTACCAATACCTTGGTTTTTAATTTGATATCGTCAGTACGCTAGTTAGTTTCTCGTTGTTTTGCACAACTGATGGTCAAGAAAATTGATATGAGATCGAACTCGGGGAGGCGCAAACAAAGCAGCAATGTACATCTCCTGTATTCTCATTGGAGGAGAGTGCATTAACGCTTGCGTCCCAATTTCTCTTCTCTTGGAAACGAGAACATCTTCGATACTGCGAAGGTACGCGCAATGACGAGGGATGAGGAACAACATTTTAGGCAGTTAGTTGAGATTAGTCGTACATACACAAAAAGGAAAAATAGAAAATGAATAGGATGAAAGAGGATTAAAGTGTCGTGCGTCGACACCTTCACTACTCATCACTTTTAATTTTCCCTCTAAAAATCGTTAGTATATCGCTAGTAAAGCGAGAATGTACAGCGAGCGAGCCATGTCTATTGGTAATGCAGTATCATCACTATGTACACATCAAATGTTTGGTATATAAAAAAAATCCAGCACACTTATCCATCTACGCAGACAAATATATATGCATGTGCGTAGATAAGTGGGCGGATGCGGGCGCTAACTCCTTACGACTATCAGGTAGTTTGATTTCATGTCACGGCTTCTCGTAATTTTCGTGAAAGCATCGAGAAACAAGAGAGAGGGAGGGAGAGAGAGAGAGTGAGAGATGTGCAAAATGGACATGAGAACAAGTACTGACTAAATTTAGGTGCGAGATAATAGGGCAAAATAGGGTGCAGAAGCTGAGGATACGTTAATGTTCGAAAGGCACTCGTATAAATAAATGTAACAATTGTGATTCCTTGATTACGATGCTCGGTCGGGGCATGAGGCTTTGAGGCTTGGAATAACACTGACTGGTCCGATGAAAACGAACGTGTGCGCGGTGCCTCGTTGACGATTGATGATGAGCCAGTGTCGCAGTTTTCTTCGCCGCCGCTGCCGCTGCCGGTGCAGCAACAGCGAACGAAGCCAGTATGAAGAGCAGTAGCAAATCTGCTTTCTCGAACGCTTCTGCACTGATAACACGCACACACGCATATACACACGGACACACACTCTGCATGCGCGAGTCATAATAAAACTGGTTAAAACGCCACTTGAGACACGCATTAGCGTTAGCGGCCGTGACCGCGTAGTACACACCCTCCCGCCGTTAATGTTGAAAATCGAAGAAAATAAGTAAAGAGCAAAAGATCGTTTCCTCGCTATCTGGGGATATTGCGATCGTCTCTTTGTTATCTCTTATTATTATTTTCAAGATATATCTCTCTTGAAGATTGTAACTATCGGTCCCTCTTTTTCTACTCGTAGCTTTCGAATTAAATGCAGCAGCTGCAAGTCCAAGGTGTTTTTCGGTTACGAATGCTTTCCATAGGAAAAATGCACTCGTCCGTTTAAGCTATTAATAAAAACAGTTGCATACGCTCTATACCGGACAAACGAGTAATAGTCCAAAGAAGACGGCCCACATTAGAACGATCCAGTGCACGGTGTAAATTGGACTCTCACCGTCAGTTATTTTTCTCGCCGTGAATTTGAGGGTTTCGTCAAGCAGTACTACTGGAATTGAAAACTTCATAACAGTTATCCACTCTTCTGCGCTGAGCGGAGTTACTTGAAAAACGGACTGAAAAAAGAAGAATAAAAATAAAAATTCGTCTTACTCAGTTTTAATTTCGATATTAAATACGATATTGACTACGCAAAGATTGATTGATTGCGGTACTAGACTCACCGAGAGAACCTCAACGTAGAGAATGACAAAGTGAAGCGTGAAGGAGAGAGCCATCGAAGCGATAAGCCACATGTTGGACCACGGTGGCATGCTGATGAGAGACTGGTTCTCAGACAAGCTATATATATAGAGTCAAGAACAATAAGTAAATATTAATATAATATCATAATCGATTAAATGATAGTTGTAAAGTAGAATGTAATCGACGTTTTTTTGTTTTACAAAACCTGATATAAATCACCTGTTCATGGCGTTAAGCATTTCAATTGTAACAAGAACCGAGAGAGCCATCGTCATAGGATGAGGGTCGGTGAAGATTTTGCAGTTAACACCCTTGAATTCGTCACCGCCGCCGATGCAGGCTAAATGATGAGTCTTAAGGGCATAATTGTGAATTAAACAATTAATTCATTATGATGTTTTTTGTGCTGAGAAAGTGCTGATGTTGCTTGATCGCCGGTTACTCACCAACTGATAGTAATTTAACTGAGGTCCATTTGGACTGTACAGGAACCACCAGGCGGCCGATCCAACGGTGGCCGCGCCAACGTAGAAACCAATAGCGAGATAGCGGAAAAACAGCCAGCCAGAGATGAGAGACTCGTCGGCTTTACGGGGAGGCTGTGTGACAAGACAATCGTAAAATGATGCACGCGTTAGGCTGTTCAGAGTTAGAAAGTATGTTTTAAGTGATTAATACTTTGCTCATAATGTCGAGATCCGGTGGATTGAAGCCAAGGGCAGTAGCTGGAAGACCGTCAGTCACAAGATTTACCCACAGAAGCTGAACCGGAATAAGGGCCTCCGGAAGACCAAGAGCGGCAGTTAAGAATATACTGTCGTGTAAAGAGAAATCATTGAATATAAATATAATAATAAAATATATTACAACAATATAAGCAATATTATTTTTCAAATACCTGACGACTTCGCCAATATTGGAAGATATAAGGTAACGAATAAACTGCTTCATGTTGTTATAAATGGCGCGGCCTTCCTCAACCGCAGCGACGATAGAGGAGAAGTTGTCATCGGCCAAGACCATCTCGGATGCGGACTTTGCGACCGCTGTGCCTGATCCCATAGCGATACCGATTTCGGCTTTTTTCAATGCAGGAGCGTCGTTTACACCATCGCCAGTCTTTAGGAAGGTTAAAAGTTCAAGTTTTGTATATAGTACCAACACGTAAGAGAGTGCAGTGAAAATAATAATACACAAAGATGGCGTACCATGGCAGAAATCTCATTCATGCTCTGTAGATACTCAACAATCTTGGACTTGTGGGCAGGTTCGACGCGCGAGAAGAGACGAGCTCTGGCACAAGCGGCCCTCTGTTCCGAAACGGCGAGATCATCGAATTCACGTCCAGAGTACGATTTGCCAGTGGTATCCTCTTCTTCGGTGAATACCCCAATTCGACGACAAATAGCTTCGGCAGTGGCCTTGTTGTCACCAGTGATGACGATTACGCGAATACCAGCGGCTCTACATCTGACGATCGAGTCAAAGACCTCTTTGCGAGGAGGATCAAGCATACCAACGACACCAACGAAAGTCAAGTCCTTCTCGTAAGTGTAGAACTTGTTCGAGTCTCCGAGATCCATATCGTCGGGTTTCATCGGATGATCGGCAGTAGCGAGAGCGAGACAGCGAAGCGTATCGCGCCCAGTACCGTATTGTCGGGTCAGCTCGAGAATACGATTCTTGAGGGTCGACGTCAGAGGAACTTTGGTATTTCCAACGCGAGCGTGAGTGCAACGATCGAGAACACCCTCTGGGGCGCCCTTGACGAAGAGCTTAGGTCCGGTGCCGAGCTTGCTCGTCTTCAGTGGCACGCAATATGACGACATAGATTTACGATCTCGTGAGAACTCGAGAGTAAACTCTTTTTTCCACTTGGTCTCAATGTCTTGTCTAACAATGATAGCGGCAGTTCGGCGATCGAGGCCGCTTTTCGGTACACCGAAAGGATTTATTTTCTCAGCCAAAACAATAAGGGCAGTCTCGGTGGCTTCGCCAACCTTCTCGAACGCCTGCTTAAATTCGTTAAAGTCGATAGCAGAGTCGTTGCACATTATGCAGATTGTGCCGATCTCGTGAAGGGTCTCGTACTCGGAGCCCTTGACCTTCTGTCCCTTGAGGAATACCTCTCCGAGTGGCTCGTACGTCGAACCCGTTATTTCGAATTCGTGGAAGCTGCTGTCGTTGCCCTCGGCCTTATCAAATATAAACATACGGCTGACAGACATTTGATTCGTCGTCAGAGTTCCAGTTTTGTCGGAACATATGACAGAGGTGCAACCGAGGGTCTCGACAGATGGCAGTGACCTAACTATCGCGTTCTTCTTGGCCATTCGCCTCGTACCCAAAGCAAGACATGTTGTGATAACGGCGGGAAGACCCTCGGGGATAGCTGCTACCGCAAGAGCCACAGCGATCTTGAAATAGTAGATGGCGCCCTTGATCCACGATCCACCGTGGGCAGGATCGTTAAAGTGACCGATATTTATTGCCCATACTGCCACGCAAATAACCGATATTACTTTAGACAACTGTTCGCCAAACTCATCTAATTTTTGTTGAAGCGGAGTCTTTATTTCCTCAGTCTCGGACATTTCCGTACGAATCTTGCCAATAGCGGTATTAAGGCCAGTTCCCATGACGATACCGCGTGCCTTTCCCGCCGCTACGTTTGTACCCGAGAAGAGAATATTCTTCTTGTCCTGATTTACTGCTCGAGGATCTGGAATCGCGTCGGTATGCTTTATTACCGATATCGACTCTCCAGTCAATATCGACTGATCGATTCTTAATGTCGTTGAGAATATCTTTGTTAGGCGAATATCGGCGGGAATCTTATCACCGACTGACACCTCCACGATGTCTCCGGGAACAATTTCCTTCGCCCGAATCCTTTGGACGCCTGATTTGTCGCTTCTCACTACTTTTCCCATCTCGGGCTCGTATTCTTTGAGCGCCTCGATGGCCGACTCGGCGTTACGTTCTTGCCACACACCCACAACCGCGTTTGCGATGAGGATGAGGAGGATAACAAAAGGCTCGACAAATGCCGTAAATGCGTCATCGTGCTCTTCGAATAAAGCTAGTACCTGCGCCCCCGATCAAACCATCAATTAATCATCATATTACAACTGTACCATTTCTTTACGCTACACATGCTCAAAATATGCTATTCCAACAGAAAATAGTACTCACGAAAGATATGATTGCGGCCAACAGAAGAATCTTAACTAGAAGGTCATCAAATTGCTCGAGAACGAGTTGCCAGATGGATTTTCCTGAAAGCGAGAGCCGCAAAAACACGCACAAAATTATAACCAAATTATGAGAATTTTGCTTCGAGATTTTGCAACACCCTTTTTTTCTTTTGTTTCTCAATTTATTCCGTCAGTCGAGAGGCCGTACCATTCTTTGTTTCACAATGCTTGATTTTAGCATGAGTAAGGACGCTAACAATATCCAGTCGACGGGCAATTGCCGCAAGTCCCCACAATTTGCATAACACCGCAAATACGCTCTATATTTCTGCACCTTAGTCTATTATTAATTCGTTTTATGTGCCCTGGGAAGGGAGTATTTATCGAAATAAACGGTGAGTCAGGTACCAGGTCAATTCAAAATCGAATGTTGTCAACTGCTATGATGTTGATTAATTACAAGTCAACTCAACGTAATTTTGTTATACAATATGTAAAAGAAAAAAATATTTCACATTTCTCTTGAGATCAATCGGCAGTCGGACTACTCTATTCTATATTTCTCTATTCTTAAATAACTCTAAGGTGAACATTTCTATTCTTAAATATTTCTATCCTTTATTTTTTAATTTTTTTTACGAACAGTTTAATTAACCACATAGTTATTCAGAATAGAGATATCTAAGAATAGAGATGTCTCGGAATACAGATTTTCACATTAGAATTAATTTAAGAATAGAGTGGTCCTACTGTCGATGAATCATATTGATAAGGCCAACCTCTTATTGTTTACAGTGTAAAGTGTAAAAGTCCGACTTACCTTCCTCAGCAGGTAGTTCTGAAACAAAGAAAATAATGTGTTATCATCAGAATTGCAACCAAGGCACACAGGGGTGTGAGAGACGAGATCTTCGAGGCGAATTTTTTGTGTCAGATTTTTTAAAAACCAAGATATCGTAGTGTTGTGTGAGGAACTTGTGTTTGACACGCACTAAGTCGGTGGCTTCGCGCAGTGCAAAATTGTCACGCGACAGTGGGCGTGAGCGGGGCCCAAGGCGTACACAAAGCTCGTTTACCTGGGCGCCACCGATAGGTATCTCCTCTGACAACAATAAAAGTACAGCAGCAGGCTATGTTTAGAGAGCATGATGGCGTTATGCGAGAGGGGATGGAAAGGGTGGAGGGACTGGGGCGAGAGGAGACGGATTGAGATGTGTCTCGCTATACTATGCATTCCAGTCCTATGATACAAGAATAAATATATCCTATCCATAAATTATTAATAGACGAATGAGTCGGTCAGTCACTAAGATAAGAAATATGCGATAGTCAAAATAGAATAGAACGTTTAACGATAAGAGAAGAAAAACGAAGGAAATAAAAACAATAATTCACTGCGCAACAGCATGCTTATTACATGCAGGTGAAAACATCTTCTAAACTAACATTGGAATTGATAAACTCTGGGGAAAGATAAAGAAGCAGTAATAATTTTACATAGCGATATTAGAGTCGCAGGCACCTATACAAGATAGCGGGTTTATGAGATTAAAAACCAAGCTCGAGCCTTTGCTGACAATAATGTTACACTGAGCCAGGAATGCAAGAGTTCATGCGTGTAGCTGCGTGGTCACAGCTGTGTCTTGTTTATGCGTTTAACTTTAAGGTGATGTACTGTACCAACCGAGCGAACATAGCTGTGAGTGAGATAGCGCCATTGGTGATCACGGTGGAGCAAAAAAAACCAACAGAAATTCGTAGTATACCACGTTAATGGTCATCTGTTCTATCGTTGTGTTGTTATACTTGACAATGTTTTAACTGTCTACGTCGGTAAAATTGTGGACAGTGATGACACGATACTCACTCATTCACACCACTTGCATCAGGATTTATGGTGAAGATATTGAATTTGCACTTTGCGCCAAGACTCAAAGATCACAGGCAACAATGGTGACGTCAACGAGATGTCAACAAGAATAAATTTAATCGACAATTTATTGCCGCGGCATTGAAATAAAAATATATAGATATATATATGAGCAAAGGGTGTAAGGACAGGTGTCTGTGCTGGTGACAATCGGTCGCAATGTCGGTAGCAATTTGAGAAAGTCATGGTAACACCATGAGCGGTATGTCGGGGTACCAGAGGACCTGGTGGATATAACATGCTTGGCAACAGTCACCAAGCCTGTTACCATTAATATTATCAACATGACAGGTCTCACACTGCCTATAAAATACTGCTCTTCTCCCTATACAACTAAACTAAAATGATGAAAAAAAAAAAAGATTTCCATACAATTGCCACACTTACAAATTTGAGATATTTAATATCTTATAGAATAAGTAAGAAACAGTAAATTTCACATTTGCCCAACACTGCTTCGTAGTATCTATACAATACAGGCTAAGTATGTCATTCTGTTTTATTAGACAAAGTACGAGATACAAACTTACCATTAAGACCATATTTCTCCTGATTCCTTTTAACTTGGTCCACGGATAATCCTTTATCCGCATCAGTGCTGAAGTGATTCAACACCTCTTCCACGGTTTTAGCGTGAGCATCCTCCATCCTTATTGGTGATTCGGCGTTATATCGTTGCTAATTGTGACTATGAGTTTTCATGAACGCTGTTGAATACCTAGAAGGATTCCCAATGGTTAGTCAAGTTCAAAACACTTTTCTTTATACGTTATGTTTGTTTGACGTCATCTCATATCACAAAAATTAATAATCTACATAATCAAAGATAGCACAATTCCAAGAGATAACCCATATTTTTGAGGACAATATTATGTTGTTAAGAAAATATTTACTCTTGGCCAATTATTCAATAACTATTTGCTATTGGAGTATAGAAAATAGTACAAAAGTCTAGCGATTGTTAGAGATGGATGAGACATATTACAAGGAACAAGAAAAAAAAGTTACGAAACCTGTCACCGAGAAATAGAGCGATGTGGGGAATGGGGGTTGATAACAGAGCTGTTAATTACTTGGAGGGCGAAGAACATACAAAAACGATATTAGCATGGAAAAAAGAAAGGCCACAGTACGCTGTCGGGTAAAGAACGCGTCACAGCAAATTGGAAAGGATTCTCGAAAACTATCGCGATATTTCGAAAAAACGAAGTTAGATGATATTATTATTATTATTACAACGATGACGATGTAGACGAGTTTAAAATGGAGAACTGAGGTTATGTTTGATCCACCACGAGATTCGTATGTCAACGACAGAGAAAATCGTTATTCAATCGAGCGTCTATTCGAAAATTAACGAAACATCAAAGAGTAACACTAACGCACTGACTAGTTATGATATCGAGACCCTAGAGAATACGTCTTGAACGTCATATCGTGTTCTTGGAAAGTTATATTACTAGCTGGATGACGCGATGCGGATGAACGGTCTTCTGGCGCGAGCGAAACTGGCAACAGTGGCGGCGGCAGTAGCGGTAGCAGCAGCAGAAGTAATACGGGACTCACGTAATAAACGGCAATCCATACGAGTCGTAATATAACAACAGCACCCAGCACCACGGACGCACACTCAACTACCCCGTATGTACGTCAAGCAATCGGATCGTCTAATACAGAACAAACTTCGGAACCACAATATACGAATCTTTAGGCTGAATCCTCATTCAGTGCCGCGCTCTTGAATATAGTTTTAATGCGCCAAGTCATTATTAAAATCGAGTTCAGAAGTGGCTCAAGTCACGTGATCCATGGTCCGACATCCCGCAAGTGCAAGAGACAGATCTAAAAATTTCAAACACATTTTTCTCGAACCCAGATTTTCTGCTAAATGTCAGATTTGTGGGGCTTACTCCGTGAAGACATTCACGTGATGAGCGTTACTCTGCTGATGTCCGTACAAAAATCTGTGTTCAAGAAAAATGTTTTCAAAGTTTTCAGGTCAACTGCCGGCATCGAGCTTGAACTCAAGGTCATCGTGGTGGAGTGAGAGAGAACGACAGAAAATCCCTTAGTCGGTAAAAAATGCTGGAATGCAAATTTCTCCGCCACTGTCGGATAAAACAGGAGAACGATGAACTGAGTCTCAAAATTCTACAGTTCACCGTTATGATTTTTTATTTGAAATATTAATCGTCGTAGAGAATATCGCGATGGGCAAATTCTGCTATCACTGCGTAAAAAGTGGTATAGGAAGAGTGAGCAGCGAAGGTGGGCCTGGGGCAGAACTAATTAAACTCACCGCATGTTGTGTCATGTCCGTATATTGAGAAGACGAACAAAGTAGTAAAGTATGTTTCTCGATTTTCCGTTAAGTTGCTATAGTTAATATGAGAAGGAATAAAGCGAATTGTTTTATATGTCGGCAAAAAGAAAAAGAAGGGAAAATGTGCGCGCGCGAGGGGTGGCAGCTTGAATTGGAGCAAAACGAAGCATGTGGAGAGAGCCGATTGGCTGGAACTGCTTCGTGAACACTAGTGACGCACACAACTACTACGCTATTTTCAGCTTGTGATGTCATCAAGTCATTTCCTTGGCGCGTATTTTAAGATGTTCAAAGGACTGTCATATTCCCTCGTATTATGTAACTCTCGGACACCTAAGTAGTAATCCATACAGCAAAACCGTCGTTGTTGACTTTCTCTTTCACCAATTTAGTTTATTAAATTTGCATCACAATTATCGTATTATTACCACTCACGGTTCAATAAGCGTTACGTTATATTGCTATGTTTTACATAAAAATAACCAATTAAGTAATATTTCACAAATTATTGAAACATATCCCTCGCATAGGGAGGGAATACGCAACGTGATGCGGTAATGCAACATTATTTGTTAATCAAAAGTTATGTAACACGTAGAATATATATTTAAAAATTAATTAAATTAACAGAGCACAAAGAAGAGAAACAACAAATAAAGCAAAAGCGGCAAGTGCCACAGCTATAAGCTAATGCGGATATACTGTTTTAGAAAATATTCAATGTCTTTATATATTGTTTCAAACGTACTGAAACGTTCGTTAAATTGGAGTGAATAGTGAGCGTACATGAAACGCGTCGTCGCTCTGATGAATATAATATAGAGCGAGATCACTATCGAGGGATCCAGAGGATCCAACAGGCCGACGAACGCCGCGTTACTGAACCGCGGACTCGGCGCAAAGATGGTCCGTAGGTCGCTGGGAACAGGGATTTCGCTTAAATTCTTGACGAACAAGTGTAGCACACGAGCGACCAAGTGTGTGTTCGGGAAAACAGCACTCTGTAAAATCCCACCACCCCAAAGGTCCCGGGAGACTACAAGCCGGCCAAATCGCGTGTGCCTGAGCGGACACTTTTAGCACACATCTCTCGACGACTTCCTAATTATTTTGGCAGGGGTGGTCGCATCGAAGTCGTCGCTAGTCGCGACCACCACTAGCACCACTACACTACCACACCACGACCACGACACTAGTACCGATACGCGTATTACGTCGAGCCAACCCCCCGGCCTTTCTTTTCGTATCATAATGTAATAATTAAGAATATTCGTATATCTTAAAAATATTTTCAGCTCGTCAAAGGTGGGGTCAATTTAAGATTTTTTACAGCTAGTCTGACTATGAGTTACTTGTGATGACATCCGTAAAAGAAAAAAAGAGTGTTAAGTATACTTGAATATTCCGTGTAGTGTCGAGAAAAAGTTTATGGAATAAAATAGAAAGAGTGAGTGAGACACAACAGCAGCGAGGGACATGTGCGCCGACGTCTCTGGGCTATAAAGATAGCCAATACAGTAGGTTTGTTGGCAAACATGGGGAGGTTGTGTTCGGCTCTATATACTCTAGGGCAGGGGTCTCCAAACTTTCCAGCCTTAGGGCCATACTGATTACTCCAGTAAGTTCCGAGGGCCAAAACCATATTATCATTGTTGCCGGTGGTAAAAAGTGAAATAGTCCAAAATCTGTCCGCGGGCCGAATGTGGCCCTCGGGCCGTAGTTTGGAGACCCGTGCTCTAGGCAAATAAGTCCGCGCGGAGCTACGAACAAATTTCGCATTGAATGGTGATAATCGAGGTAATCGGACAAGAGTATACGGAAAATTGAATTAACGATAAGCTCCCGGCTTCTCTGACGACAGGAACCAACAAGATCCGACAGACAATCTCCTTCTGCATGCTCACTAGCTCAGTCTACTGTGAAGGGTCTTGCAACCTTGCAACAGGCACTCGTATAAATAATAATTCCACTCGCATCATTATCACTTTGCACATTCGGTTATTCCTCTCGGTAGTTTCTGTAATTATACTGGATAACTTACCAATCGATCGAGTGCAATTGAGCATCAAAGGAAATGAACTATAATATCAACGTACACGTTAAGTTAAAAAGAAATAAATATATCCCGAGTTGTTAAACGGTGAACACTGGTGTAGCGATGACCCCTGTTTTTCTTGCGCGGCTACGCCTCTTAAGACATTGTCGTTATTTATTGAATTTTATATTATTCGAGTGTATAATTTTTTAAATAACTAATATTTTTATTAATTCCAATCACCCAGTCGGAGCACTGTGGCGAGCGGCGGGCGGTGCTCGCTCTCCGGGCCGCAAACTTAGTACATGCAATCAAACAGTTTCAATTGGGTGTTTATTTAAATGACGACAATGCCTGCGCTACTGCGATTGTGAGCGAAACGAGGCACCGGAGATGGTGTAAATTCGTTTAAATACTCCTCGATATCGCTACCTGGTGGTCGCTTCAGGAACATGGAGAATCGCACTGTCGTTGGTGATGCTGATCTGCTGCTGGCCACGAGCCAGTCATGCCCGGCTGTCGCTGTACCTTTTTTCACAGCAACCTTCGGAAATGAAAAAGTTCAGATTCAGAGTAACGTGACGTCCGCTTAGCCAGTGAGTGCAGTATCCTGTCGATGCCGCCGCCACGACACTACTACCATTACTACTACTATATACGAAAATGCGCTTGTAGAACTAGGCAAACCCCCGATCCACCCCTCATTTGCAGCACCCTTGGTTGGCGCTGCTCGACGGCTTAGTGGAACACTTCTCTTCGACAGCAGACGATATAAAAAAAGCATTCGTTCGCGTTTCGCTATCCTTTTCCATGGGTTTACGAGAACCAAAGCACTTTATAGATCTTGATTGATGTTTGACATTGATATTTCTGACTGTACATATTCGTAAATAAATAAAATCACGAAGGAGATGGACATGATATGTACATATTTTCGGGAACAATTACTCCATCGAATATTATACTAGATATAACAGAAATAAGATATAATACTCGATTGAGAACTGCGAGAGACTCGTTTGACGAATTAAGTATCTGAGAAATAAGCGAAAAAATAGCAGCTAAAAAATTGTAGGCAGCTCGCGTAACCTGCTGACGAAAACGTGGAGTTCGAAAGACGGGACGATCCGAGACGTTGGGAAAACGCAGCAAATTCTCATCCATCATGTCGAAAGGCGTATCGCAAAAATAGTCACAAGGATACGGTGACGAGATCCAAATTGGCGCGTCGAAAGTTAGCGTAACACGCAACAATACTATCGTGGCATGATGTAGATACATACTAGTTACTCTTGGTTTGGATCGACAGCAAAGCATTTAAATATCTCTGAATGTTGAAATTAGTCAGTTGATTTCTAGCTAACATATAAGATCGAATCAAATATTTTATACTACCATCTCGTTTGTAAATATCGATGGTGTCTCGCAATGCTTCTCCTCATAATTTGCAATAAACATTTTTGAATGAGGCAGATTGCTAAGTTTGCTGAGAATGGAAGTGGGCTTGCTCCGGCTTTTCGGCTCTTACATAATCGAGGGGTTTTAATAAGCTTGAGCTCGAGTTGGATGAGTCTTGGTGCCAAGGATGTACTTATAGCCGATCTGAAAGGAACAGAAATAGAGGTATTGTAGCATTTTCTAGGATAGACGCAGCGAGCGAGCGCGTTTATTCGCCCTACCTTCCCGCAGCTAATAAATACTAGTATTTAAAAAAATAGTAAATTGTGTACTCATCCGTCGATAATCAGCATATGCAACCAAATACACTATATGTTGCTTATATTTGCTCTTGTGTCAAAACGCGGCCAGGTAACTTTGTAGCACTAAACGAGACTTGATACGTCAAGATTTTGTGGATATAAAATAAGCTGCTGTATAAATGGCAAGTTTCAAGGGCCATAGCAGTGGGAGCGCGTGGACCGATTGGAGCTGTAAGCTTCAAGTGCGTGACTATTACGGCCGGTCAGGCCTACGCGCTCTAGGCCAGGGGCTAGGCTATTCTATTTTGGCTCTTGAAGCTTATAAATCAAAAATAGTGGTACGCATCAGGCTGCCGTTTATGATGAGCAAACGGCCATATCGTCAGAGTATTTTAAAGCTAAGAGTTTCCTACATGCACACACACACACACACACACACACACACAGAGAGAAAGAGAGAAGAACAGTAGACAAGCCTCGGCCCTCGGGGGATATAACGACAGCTAGAGATAAGCCGAAGAAGCAGTGTAAACAATTAAGTTGAGCTGAAGCAATTTAAGGTAGATATCGGTATTGCCTCGCTGTCAGCTGTACTAGGTATGCGGGTTGGTATATACATAGGAATCATCGATTTGCAGAGCTAGCAGAGTCGTCCACGTACGCGGTTTGGCAATAGTGTATAAGAGCGGTTCGGTGCGGGAGCTATTTCGACCGCCCGATGCCGGTCAGACACGCATGCGACAGGTGCACGTGTGTGCCAGTCTCTCTCTCTCTCTCGGTATCGCTGTCTGTCTTCATCTTTCTGCAGTCGATGAGGGATGGTAGTGGAGCAGGAGGCGGCAGGGACACGGGGCGGCGTCGACAACTTTAAGCTTCTCTTCCGACAAACTCGCTGACAATTTCGAAACGACTTTCAGACCAAAAGCCGAGATATTTTCAAATCGGTAGCTGCCGTATTGCTGCTGGCAATTTGGTTATCCGGGCCTAAGGCTAAAACCCGCTGGTTAGCTGCAACCCATACTATTTCCGTCCTCAAAGCTCTCTGCCGCGTATAGCTCCTGCGTAACCACCTACCTTCGACAGAAGCCTCTCTCAACTCTCGACTGTTAACTCATATTATTCGATTGGTTCTACAATATTCCACGCTTTTTTTATATACGCCTGGGTACCCTCGTATCTGTCGCCTGCTCTTGCTACCATTGAACCATCACACACTAACACAGAATAGACAGAGCTGCAAACCAAGGCGAATGTAACAGCTGACTTGATAGTACAAAATTTCCGCGCTCCTAGATTATCGTTGCGCGATGCGCTCTCCTCTTCCGATACAACTCGCTCGCCCACACAAATTGCTCTCGTGTTATTTCGAGGATTTTGGCCTTGGATGCCTGCCAGAGAAAACTTGAAATTTCGGGCTCGCCGCTGTCTCCCAACATTGAAAAAGTCGCAACTACTGATTCGTGTCTTTGCAATTAACGCAGAGTTGACTGTAATAAATCTACTACATTTGGCTTTAGAAACTCGCGCGAGCGGTATCCGTTGAAAGTAAAATGTTTTTTTAGCATCTTTTGTTTTTAGTGATATAGATGCCATCGCAATAGTTATAACGGGTGACGGCGATGAGAGATGTTTGAAATTTTCAAGACCGCCTACTACAAGGAGGGCAGTAGCGCGATCAATTCAGCATACCAAAGCCCAGCCAAATAATGTTTACAATGCGAGGTGCGTCCGAGCAACCATAGGCCAACCAACCAACCTACAACCACATGGAAAAATGTCTAAAGAATTTCGACGGTCTGTGACTGCGTCTATCCATCATCACTCTGTCTGTCTGTCTGTCTGGCTGCGCGCTGGCATTGCCAAGAGCGTATATACCCACCGATTATATTGTGGCGGAAAAAATGAGAAATTGACGGTACACTATAATGATAAAAGTTGCATGAAATATCTGCACGTGATGTGAAGGCCAATGGAAAAAACAGATTTAAAAAGAAAGAATAAAGCCAAATCATAGCAAAAAAAACAAATGTAATGACATATTACTCGTGTGAGAAGATAAAAGGAAGGAATGGGGAAGGTTATCATCCCAGAGGCTTGGATGGCACATTGTTGCGATGAAGTAACCACGCTACGATACCGGCACCCGAAAGAAGCAAGGTTCCGGCCCTGAAAAACACCTTAATTTAGTGGAACGATCATTACAGGACTTCAATGATAAATATTCGACTAATCGAACAGTATATTTTTATTTTAACTTACCAGATGAGAATATTGACCCTTCTCGGCGAGTGCCTCCATGAGTCGTATGGCACAACTTGAAACTCGGAATTTCTCTCATAATATTTGAGTATATCTCGTGCTCTGAGAAAAAAAGTAATTAAAAACGGTGATTCGGCGCTTTGGCTAACTCGAGACAATTAAAACGGTAAGGTCAGCGCTTTGATGGCCACGAATTTTTCGAATTTCGTATGTAAAGGAAAATGGCAACTTATTCAATAACTACTCAATGGTCTATCTTTTTTTAAACAAAAACTAAACGACTAGTTCTCTATAATCAAGACACTCCTCAGTATCAGCGAATGCATTGCTCAATAACCCTTAGCGGTCACCCGGGGTCAAAATGACCCCAAGCGCAACTTTACCCTAGAATTACTATAAGTTATTGGCGCCCGAGGGGACTGGCCTCCCCTCTAACGTTGCTTTGGGGTTCCCTTTGTAAAAACAGACTAGGGTCGGCCGAATCGCGACAGCAGTTCCTTCGTGGCAGTCGATCCTAGCAGACCGTGCGATCTTCTAGGTATCAAAATAAATACTTTTTTTGAAACGCCCACTATGGAGTATTGTTTTCCCGTAAACTATGATATCTCAAGAGTATCACCTTAAAATTTTATGAAAATATATTAAAAATTGCCAGAGTTATGATTTTTTTTTAGTAAAAAATGGTTTTTTTTACACATTGCCTCCTTGCTGATTTTTTTTCGCCATTTTTAAAATTTGAATTTTTTTTGCCATTATATTCTCATTCTGAAAGGTTCAAACTAATATCCTGAATTTTTATAAGTCGTTCGGAACGATACTGGCAAAGCGGCAATCGTTTAAAAATGGCTGGGGTCATTGCGACCCCCTGTGACCGGCGCGTTATTTCCAGAACGTGTGACCTCGGAGGGTTAAACTATAAAATAACTATTTTCTTATATATAATCGAGTCAATGCAGCGTGTCAAGAGCGTAGTTCTAGGCCGAGACTCGGAAACGTCGATAAGGTTAATCGATGTTTGAAATTTTGTTCACAGATACTTACGCTCCGTGATTTGGAACAGCTACTAAAAGACACTTCGCCGAGTATCTTTTGACGTCGACTGGTCCAAAACGTGAGAAAGCATATGCAATCTGCATGGTAAAGGAATTTCCCTAGTTGACGGCGATAGTTACAGTATAAAAGTGATAAGGACTTGATATTTACTTTATGAGTGCAGGTGTTATCTCTGATGGTCCGCACGTGGAGCCAACGAGGTCTAGTCGATGCTGGATCCGAACTATCCAGTTGCTAACGATAAAACAGTTAATTATTCAGAGATTTCATGGATTTGAGATGTTTAAAATTATATGTTGATATATAGATTTAGAGTTAAAGTACATTCGGTTTTGATAGTTTAAAAATGCTGAACAAATGATAAATAATTTTTTTTTTAATCTTACCAAATACGAAAGATCTGCTCTGATCAAATTAATTCGATTGGCCTGTTTTCTTACCCCTGACATGATCTCGGTATTAGTGAAATCTCTCATATCAGCCTCGCTGTAACAGTATATAGTATTTATCAGTCAATAATATAAAAAATCGAGTAGGAGAAAAGGACATGCTGCCTGTAGAAATACTAACTTGCTTAGCTTTTTCACTGTGAATATATGAGCCATGCGTATGAAACAATAACCCGTGCAGTAAGAATCCCAACCAGCATCATGAAACTTCTCGCAATCTGTGAAAGTGTACAATTATAAAAATATTATAGTAAATGAAACTGGAAGCTAAATGCTTTATAGATATTATACATTTTTACGCAAAACCCTTGTGATAGTGACGATTACCAGAAACAGCAGTTGCCGTCGGTGACAAGATGTTGGGCGAATTCAAGACCAAGTGTCTTCCCGCTCCATCTTTGAAATAGCTGTACAATTCAGCGAGACCGTTCGATTTCCAAGATGCTAAAAGAATCGTGCCTAGAGGTGGCGAGCCGATTTTCATTACGACTATTATATTTCAACTTACTCGTGTGCAGAACACTTTTTAGTTCGTAACTCAGAAACTTTGTGTCGTACACAAGGGGAAATAGTTGATTAACGTTGCTCTTGAAAGCTTCGTATTTCTCTGAAACGGGAACGGGAACTCAACATATCATAATGATCTCTTTAAATAATAAATGTTCCTTTCTTACTCGGTAAAGGTTGCAAAAATTGTTTATGGATAAACATTAGATCGAGCAAAAGATTGTGTCCTATAATAGGCCTTTCAAGATTTTTCATTAATCTAATGATCTTCGAAAAACCCATATAATAGTCTAATAATTCGTTATCCAAACTTTCCACCGTTTCATGTTTCTCCAAATTTTTACGCACGTCCGACGTCACTTTAATAACAGAAAACTATAAAAAGAAAAAAACGACTAAGAAAATAGGCCGATTTCTGCTGTCAAATAAAAATAATATAGAGTACGCTAAATATATAGAAAAATGTTCTCTTACTGTATTCATTCCCTGCGATTTTGTCCATATGCATTTGAATGCTTGGCGCAATGCTTTTTGCATAAGATACTGCACTGGAAAACATGATGTCGAAATTTGCAAAACTTTGTCTCTGCTGGTAACATTGGATAGCCATTTCTGTACTTGCTTAAAACCATTGTCCACCTCGTCTTGGCCCTCTAAGGATACAAACTTAGAAGCACTCCACAGGTATGTAGAATCTTGGAGGCTCTGGCAAACTTGTGCTTCTTCCACCTTATTCAAATATGAAATTCCATTGTACGCTAACTGCAAAAAGTTACAATATACAATAAAACAGATCAGGAGGCTTAATAATTATTATTTGGGCATTCAGTATGTAAAAGTAAGGGAGGTGTCATTCAGAGCATTTATTATACCTGATTAAAGTCAAAATTATTCGAGGATAGAAATTCGATAGCTGCAGCTTGACATAAAAAGACTCTGCTTTTTGTCGGAAGAGCTCTGGGAAGTAAATGAAATTGGAAACATTCTGCATTGTATTTGTTTTCATGTTTTGCATGTGTGAATGCAGTCAGTCCAAATTGTACAGCTACGAATGGTTCAATATCATCCTTCAATTTGGCATATCGCTCTGCTGGTGAGTCGAACAAGCTATACATTTATTTTGAATCAGATTTATGGATGCATGATGTGGTAACTACTACCAATAGAATCAGTGTATCTCTGACTTCGTAGCTACTATGTAATAACAAGAATATATGAGTAAAACCAGCATGCATTAAAAAAAAATAGAATACATTGCAACCTAACCTCTGACTCGCGCGATCCTCACAAGTTGAACGTGTTAACCCGCTAAATTCGGCATCTATCGCTATAAACGACGCATTTTTCAAAGATTCTTCGACTTTTGGATAAAATTCTTTAAAATTTTCATTTGTTACTCGATGCATTGTTTTGAGCCGTGAACCTAGGCAGCGAACAGAAAGTTACATGGATGCACAGGGCCCATGTTAAGTTTTGGCAGAGAAAAAAGTAGTTCCGATTTCCGCCTAAGGACTGCGTGGCGATGTATCGATGTGACACACCCATTGAAAGAATATCCTGACACGCCCCTTTTCTGTCGTCTCTCTTGTACACATGCCTAACAGGCTACCACACATTCTCTCTCGCTCTAACGGTGTAACGTTAGAGCAATGCTTGAACGGGAGACTAATGGGGTAGACTGCTGTTCTCCCTCACATGCATGCATCCGTAATGCCAATATTTACGGTGATTGTATTTCACCAAATAAGCGTGAATGAGTAATCAATAGAACTGTCAGTAGTATGCACCTTTGCTCCATCCTACTCCTTCCCCCACCACGCGGCTACCCCCACCACCCCACTTTTCCGCCCCGCTACCCGCTCTCCTTAACCAGTGTCGGTAACGTGGAGATGGTAAAGTGAGGTGGTGGGTACTCTGGTGAACAAGGAAGACTGGAGATAAAAGCAGGATGGAGCAAAGGTGTACACATGCTTGAAAAAAGGAATAAAATTAGGTACTTACCGCTGCTGTTGTTGATGTCTACCTTCTTTTTACGGCAATATCAAACTACTATCTATCACTATCTCACTCGCACAAACACGCACACAAACGCGCGCGCGCGCGCGCGTGGACACTTTCATAACCGAGCATCGTCTGCTTCAGGAAGCTCGGGGTCCTCGAAGCCCTCGTCCCCGACGCCGCCATCGAACCCGATGTCTATTTCGGCACCGAGGACTCCGAACACCCGCTAGCGTCGTAACGAGGATACATTGCTAAAAATACGTTTTTGACTGCGCGATCACGAAGTTAAAGACAGACTGAATGCTCAGGATGCTGCTGGTTGGTATCCCAGGATCTGAAGATAACAAACTCCCCTCTGAATCATAACTAGGTGTCCAGCGCTCTGAATGCAGCGACAGCGGTTTTGCACGTGCGCACCGCTTTGCGCTGTGCTCCTCGCGAAGCGCTTGCTCTGCAGTAAAAGGCGCAGAATATGATACCGTACCGCGAGGGACCTCGATTACAATTGATATCTGTACTATAATTCTTAAAGTGTGGATTTCCGTCCCTTAAACTCCTCCTAGACGGAGCGTGCTAGGAAGGTGATCTTGGACATTTTGGAAAGGTCTCCCGATTTTTAGGTCAACGCAACTATTTTCAGCTCTTCAAGTTAAGTCCTTAAGGGGTTACGGACATTTGAATTTTCCAAGAGTATTATTGAATTTTCACGTTTAATTTTAATTTTTGAAAAAGCAAAGTTATTCTTCGTAGTAGGTATAGCTTGCGCTTTTTAAAAAAAGAAAAGGTTGCTATGATACGGTGAACGGAAATTTTGTTTTTTCTTGACATGAATTTTCTAATGCAATTCACATTTTAGTGAAGCAGTAAACAGTCAAGTCATTAAAAATAAAATAAGAAAAAACGGAAAATGCCCAGAAAGCGACGTGCTGTGTTTAATCCAACCCGTATTGATACGAAAAAGAAAAAAGTATCAAGCGAAAATGCTTCAGAAGCTCTGAAAGAAAAAGATCTTGAAGCAGACAGACGTAGAAAACAAACCTCATTTCAAAACGAAACTATTGAAGAAAACTTCGACCGTCTTAAAGCAAATAGACAAAGGAAGAAAAAGTCACGGCAAATCGAAACACCTGATGTAACTCATGTCCGCCTACAAATGAAAAGGGAGCGACAAAGAAAATTGAGAGCTAACAACTGGCTTAACCTGAAAGAAGAAGCATTTCATTATGATCCGTCATTGGAATACATGAATTTTCCGCAAGTTCTTATTGGTAAGATGGACAATAAGTGTAATTTCTGTGGAGCACTCAAATTCAAAGGAGAGACACCCGGTTTATGTTGTTCCAACGGAAAAGTCAAGTTGCCCAACTACGACAAGTTACCAGAGCCATTAAACAGTCTGATGAATGGTGATCATCAAAAATCAAAGGAGTTTCTCAATCTTATACGGAAATACAATTCAAGCTTTCAAATGACTTCTTTTGGTACATCCGTGCCAATGAATAAAAACAAAGGGTTCATGCTAACTTTCTCCATACAAGGCCAAGTGTATCACAAAGGCGGTTCACTTCTTCCGCTGCCTCACGAAGATGCGAAATTCCTACAGATTTACTTTTTGGGTGATGAAGAAGCAGAAGCTCAACGTCGTTGCTCCATTATACCTGGGATCGATAAAAAATTAATCATATCACTTCAGAAGATGTTACATGAACACAATCACTACGTGAGGACATTCAAAACTGCATTAGACAAAAAATATACAAGATGACACGAAAACAGTGATCAAAGCTGATAAAAAAACCACACGCAGGACATGCCAGAGTTTTAAATGAACCAACAGTTAATGAAGTTGCCATTATCATTGCTGGAAATGACTTCGAAAACAGAGATATTGTCTTGAAGATGAGAAGCAATGAACTTAAGAGAATCAGCGAAACGCATGTATCTTATGATGCACTGCAATATCCGCTCATGTTTCCAAGAGGAGAAGACGGTTATGCAATAAACATTAGCCAAGTTATTCCCGGAACAAATAATACTGTCAGCAAAACTATATCAGCCATGTCTTACTACTCTTACCGTTTAATGGTGAGGCAAAATCGAATAAATCATCTTCTACTCTACCGGCAACTACTTCATCAGTATCTGGTGGATATGTATGCGAAAATGGAACATGAACGGCTGCTCTACATTCGCCTCAACCAAAAGAAACTTCGTGTCGATGAGTATATTCACTTAAAGGATGCAGTAGCAAATTATGGAGTTGCTACAAATCACGGAAAGCTGGTGATACTTCCTTCAACATACACTGGGGGACCACGAAATATGCACGAATATGCCCAAGACGCAATTACATACGTTCGACATGGAGGTAAGCCATCTCTTTTCATTACTTACACATTCAATCCGAACTGCCAGGAAATGCAGGAAAATTTAATTAACGGCCAATTAAGAACGGACCGTCACGATTTGGTTGCAAGAATTTTCCGACAAACGTAATTAAATTTGTAGATACACTTATTAAAGGTGAAGTCTTCGGAACCGTCAAGTACTGGCTTTACTCAATTGAATTGCAAAAGAGAGGGCTGCCACACGCTCATATTTTAATATGGTTATTGAAAGAATTAAATCCAAATCAAATCGATCAACTTATCTCAGCTGAAATCCCCAACCCACTTACCGATAAAAACCTATACGATATCGTTATGAAAAACATGGTGCACGGTCCGTGCGGTTCGTTGAATCCAAAGTCACCATGCATGAAGGATGGAAAGTGCACAAAGATGTTTCCGCGACCACTGATAAGCGAAACGCAAACAGCGACTGATGGTTATCCGCTCTACCGTTGCCGTAAGCCTGAAGATGGTGGATTTACAGCATACGTTAAATTAAGGTCAGGGCGTGAAACTCAAGAAGTTGAGTTTGACAATAGATGGATTGTCCCCTACAGTCCATTACTTTTGAAGATGTTTGATGCCCATATTAACGTTGAGTGTTACAATTCAGTGACTTCGATCAAGTACATTCTCAAATATGTACACAAGGGCTCTGATCAAGGTGTATTTGCCGCTCAATCGTGTAACAATGGCGTGGATGAAATTGCTGAATATCAAGCAGGCCGGTATATAAGTAGTAATGAAGCTGCATGTCGTATTTTTGGATTTCCAATTCACGAACGCTACCCAACTGTGATGCACCTTGATATACATTTGGAGAATGGCCAGAGAGTTTAATTTAACGAAAACAATCTAGAAGACCGCCTAGCAAATCCACCAAAAACTACTTTAACAGAATTTTTTGAACTGTGCAAAAGAGACGACTTTGCAAAGACATTGCTATATTTTGAAGTGCCCAAATATTTTACGTGGGACAAATCGAAGAAAGTCTTCAATCGTCGCAAACAAGGCTCAATTGTAGAAGGACATGGCGGCGTCCGTTCTGGTGACGCACTTGGTCGCGTCTATACAGTCCATTTGAGGAACTTAGAATGTTACTACATATGAATGCTTCTTCATAAGATCAAGGGACCTACAAGTTTTTATGATTTACGGGCCGTAAATGGAGATTTATGTGAGACATATCACGCTGCATGTTTGGCTATGGGGCTCTTAGAGAATGACAACCAGTGGGATGAGTCATTGAACGAAGCGAAAGAATCAGATTCACCTTAAAAAATTCGAACTTTTTTTGCTATCTTACTCTCATGCTGCGAGGTGTCCAATCCAAAAGCTCTGTGGGAAAAATACAAGGACTGCATGTCTGAAGATATTCTGCAATGTCTGCAACGAGAAAATCCCAATCTGAACTTAGATTTCACAGATGAAATCTACAACGAAGCACTGATAATGATCGAAGACAAAGTTATTGATATGTCAGGAAAACTTCTATCATTATTTGGAATTCCAAGCCCATCGCGTAAAACAACAGACAGCTTGATTAGAGAGATGTTGCGTGAGCTTTCATATGACACTGACAAAATGAACAGATACGTCGAAATAAATGAACCACTTATGAATGCAGAGCAACGAGAAATTTATAATGAAATCTTTCAGCGTTTGGTTGACAAAAAAGGTGGTATAATTTTCATAGATGCACCTGGCGGAACTGGCAAAACTTTCCTTATCAACTTAATACTTGCTAGAATCAGAGGAGAAAAGAAAATTGCACTCGCAATGGCCTCTTCAGGCCACGCTTCTACCCTGATGGCTGGCGGTCGGACAGCTCATGCTACACTATCGCTTCCAATTGACCTCATACACAACGAGACGCCAGTATGCGGAATTAAGAAAGAAACTGGAAAAGCGGAGGTATTAAAAGAATGTAAGGCGATTTTATGGGATGAAGTAGCAATGATGCATAAACATGGGTTGGAAGCTTTAAATCGATCACCGCAAGACATTCGCGAAAATAATAACATTATGGGTGGATTGTTAGTTATCCTTGCTGGAGATTTTCGTCAAACACTGCCAGTCATTCCTAGAGGTAACATGTACGACGAGATAAAAGCCTGTATCAAATCATCGCAACTGTGGAGATATGTAAAAAACATAAAGCTCCAAGCAAACATGCGGGTAAAACAATCAAATGGATTCGACTCACTGCAATTTTCCAGGTATCTGCTGAGTGTTGGCAACGGAAAAGAAGAATTGGATGTGGAAACTGGAATAATCAAATTGAATAAAGATTTTTGCAACACATGTCAAAACATTAAAATTTTGATTGACCACGTATATCCAAATCTAACACAACACATTGTAGATCACGGTTGGCTTCAAGAACGAGCAATACTTGCACCAATTAATGCTGAAGTCGACGAAATCAATTTCACCATTCAAGAAATGATTCCGGTTGAATCGAAGTCATTTTACTCAATTGACAAGATGGTAGACGAAGAAGAGGCCACCAGTTATCAAGTTGAGTTCTTAAATACGCTCAATCCAAGTGGCATACCACAACATAAAATCACACTCAACATTGGAAGCCCTATTATGTTGTTAAGGAATTTGGATCCTCCAAAATTATGCAATGGAACGCGTTTGGTTGTAAAGGTGATGAACACGTATAAAATTGAGGCAACAATTTTGGTTGGAGAATTTAAAAGGGAAAATGTGTGCATTAGCAGAATTCCAATTATTCCCAATGATCTACCTTTTCAATTCAAACGCCTTCAGTTCCCGATTCGTCTTGCGTTCGCTATAACGATCAATAAATCCAAAGGGCAGTCACTCAATGTGGTAGGAATTGATTTAAGGGATGAATGCTTCAGTCATGGACAATTATACGTAACAATGTCACGGGCGGAGACACCTAAAAACTTATATGTGCTGGCAGATGAAAATAAGTCAACAAAAAATATTGTTTATACACAGGTGTTGAGGGATTGACTTTGGTAAACTATACTTCAATGATAATGTTTAAGCGTTTATTAAATACAAATTCTATTTGAAAATCATAGCTTTTGGTTTTATTTAAGGTAACGATACTAAAGATAAACGTGGGCGAAGCCGGGTACGATACTAGTATAATTATAAAATAAGAGACACAGTAAGCCGAAGTATTTGTTTTTAATTGATCAATATTTTATTTAAATCACTTTACACATATTTACCGTCGCATGCAACATCCCTGCAAATACGGTAATCTTCGCTCGGAGATTCCTTCACCGTTTAATTTATTTATGTCACTGTCCGATCGTCGAGAGGTAAAAGCATTGTAATATTCACGTACTATTCTATCATTTTTCATTACGTTATCGCTAAACAGATTATTAAATCGCTACATGGTGAATCCGTACGATATAAGACGCTGTATCGTTTATCATAGTGTGTTTGAAGCATTCTCGCAAAGATTTTGACATAAATGTGTACGATGGAGCGCGCTCCTCATCCTTCAGGTTGGAAGTTTCACGACTCGTGATATCGCAAAAAATATCGTTTCTCGTGACCGCGTGTATAGATACGTCTCGATTTTCGTGAAATTTCACGCAAGTTTGCATAGGCTTGTTTACAGCTCACATCGCCCTCGTACTATTCAAGACCGTGAAAATATTTCGAGAGAAAATTATTCACTATCCACTGCTACCACGGCAATTTCTTTCGGAATAAATTCCGAGTCTTTACTACGCATTCCCTGTATATCCACGACGATATCCATTTTCACATTTAATCTGTACAGATGCTCAAGTTCAACTGATTAGTTATTCACGGAGACACTTCTGCGTCTCTTAACACGAAATAATTTCATTCCGACATCAGCACATTTTTCACTTATCCGGCAAAATCCACCATTACCTGCCGAGAAGCATCAATTTCAAGGACATTATCATATTCCGCATAGACTACACAATTTACCGTTGAAGCAAGCGCATCCTCAAATCGTACCTCTATTCTCACACGACCATGCTTTATTAAATTCCAATGTGAATTTCTGTTCGCCGAAAGATCGGGTATCAAATCAAAAGCAAACAGACAGTATCCATCGCGATAATTATCGCAATCGATCGAATTACCATCGTTCAAGAAATGTATTCCAGTTCCTGAAAACAACGTTTGAAAAGCATCGACATACAGATGATTTTCCGTGAAATCAGGTTGTAACAGTTTCGAACGTATTTGAGCACCATCTACATACAACGAGAGATAATTTATCTTATAGTTTTGGAAATTGAATGGATTCATACCGAAGTCGCCGTTAAACGCTTTGTTATTGACAAAACCGATAATTATACGCTTCGGCAATTAACCTAACACGGAATTATCGATAGTCTCTCCGTGAACACCGGAGTGTATTGAAACGGCTTTTACCTCGACTCTCGTAAGAGGATATTTAGCCGTAAATTTTGCCAGAGTTCTAGCATGCGAGTGCAGCACACCAGGAGCTATTTTTGTTCTACGAACGAGAAGCGATGCCTCGAGAATCTTTAAGGCGCATTGACCATTTTTTGTTTCGCCCACAAGACAAAATGAATCTCTAGACCGCAGCAGCCTTAGTCTCATCTCGACACTGTTTAATAGGAACCGCTCCTGATTGAATATATCGCAATGCAAATGGCCGAGCAAGTCTACAGTTTTTCCGATATTTAAAAATTGTTTTCTCTTTACAAGACCCGCATTTCCCGATGTAATATCATCCATTTTTCCAGGGGTATCATCGTACCAGATAACGCTCGTGACATGCGAATTTTTGGCAGCTGGACCTTAATTCAAAAGTGTTTCTGTATACGCTCGATAAGCGTAGGCATTATTTGGAGGTGAAACTAGTTTTTGATTCAGGTATACATCCACCTGATTAAACATAGAATGCAAGAGATTGTTTACAGGTCCAGTACTTACTTTCGGCGCTGCACCCGCGGCAATTTCCGTAGAAGGAGATGTTATTTTCACTCTCAGACTAAGCATATTATGCGCGAGATCGATATACTCATCACCCTGTCGAGGAATAACAAATTCAATAGGTGAATCATCTGTTGGCGAAGAAATGGTCTTATAATACACCCAATTCGAGCCTTCAATAGTAGTTTGCGTCGGTGGGAGTGAAAATAATTCAACTTCCGATTTAAGACACTCGCACGAGTGCGCATGTAGAAAAGCCATCTTGTTTCAGCTATCCAAAAATATCTGCAACCGTTCGTTGATGAGTTTTCTTCTTCTTATTGTTCTTATTATTCTTCTTCTTCTTTATTACACTTTTCTTTTTACGGGAGATACCACGACGGTTTACGTTCGTTCGATGAATGAGAAGTTCGCGAAAGTTTGCACATTTCATAACCAGACCCCCGTATGAGAGTATCAATTTTTTCAGAGGCTTTGCGTTTGAGATTACTGCCTGATTCTCGCGCTCTGTCGCGAATAGCATCTTTCACAGTTATATTTCTATCGAGAATATCACCGGCTACGTTTACACCAGCTTGCAATGCCTATTTTCCAATTGCTTTAGCACCCTTCTTTAAAAGTGGTAACACTCGACGAAACAGGCCCCCGAGAAAGCTGCCGATACCATATTCTCGTTGATTAGGCGTTCCGATATAAACATGGCTAATACCACCGTACCCGCAACGGCTCCATCCGTGCTGCATACTGTCAGTATTATCCATAGCGGCGTTATCAATCGTGGGACCTTTTGAAATGTACTGTCACAGTCAAAGTTCCCTGTTCGAATGGTATAGGATTTCCAAACTCCTCTCTTATATCGATCTCGATAGTGTGTAAATTGTTGTGCAAGGTATATATCGTGATGCCGAAAGCAATTTAATTTTCATCGAATCATACTTACAGTCGTCAGCATCAATGGGAACAACTCGTAAGAGGGGTGCTTGTACATCGCCTGTAATATAGCTCTCGCAGATATCGGTGTATAGAAACATGCTGCCTGGTATAGCACCGGTGAGAGATGCAGGCCTCGACTCTATGTATTCGTAATGCGGTTCTATCATTACAGACCTACAGGCCTCTTCCGAGAATCCTAGAAGCCTTGCGATAGCGGGCGATACGCGAAAGTCGTGGTATCGTAGATCGTCGCATACGCGCGCCAATTCGACCTACTCGCTCGGAAGCGATTTAAAGCGCAGATGACAGGCCACGTGAGGTAACTTATTTATACTCTCCAAAAGAGCGTCTATAGAGCGATATACACCAGATGGAACTTGGTCTCTATATACGCGTCTCCGTGTTAAAAGATTTAAACCCGATAAATCAAAATCACCATCCTCAAAAGATACGAGATTTCCTACAGTAGGAACATGTAAAAGAGTCATTGAATAAGCAATTTCCACAAGAGAAACCGACCATTCTCCGTGCAAACGTATCTAACGCGGTAGTTTTGTAATAAATTTCGTCGTCATATTATCCGGAAAATACTGCATACTACTGTTGCTCGGTAGTACGACAAAGAAAGAGCTATCTTTGGAGCTCATATTTATCAGGGACGATGATTCCTAGCGTTCTTCCTCTTTGTCCTCTTCTTCTCTTCCGTCTTCTCAGATGACGGAGGCACTCGTACTCGCGATAATTCTGCCTCGTAGAAAATACCGTCGATAGTCTCATTCTTCAAATCGTGTAAAATATACCCGAATGGTTCCCGATTCATTGATATTCGTTGAATCTTGAATAACTCGTTACTCCAACAACGCTCATATCCTTTCACGAATACTACTTTAGCTGTACTAATACGTGCCAAGTCACCGACACTGTATTTAGGCTTTTTAGCTTTTCTCGCGTTACGCTCGTAACGGCGTGCTAAATTTTCTCGAGCTATAGAGGCATTTTCTAAGGTCACCTCCGTTATGTCTAATGAGATTATAAGCATATAAAAAATTTTGTAAAACATCAATGTAACGCTTATTTCGCGTGTATATAAAGTAACGCCACATTCGCTCTTTTATTGTGCGATTAAAGCGTTCGGCAATCGAGGCTTTTATATCGGGATTACGAGCAGCGCGAAAATCAATATTCTTTGTCTTGAGAATTTGCTGAAATGGAATGCCGATAAATTTTTTGCCTCGATCAGTTTGCAATTGCTGCGGGTGACGATTATTACTGCGTGCCAGTATGCGCGTGAGACCGCGGGCCACGTTTGCGCTCGTTTTGTCACTCAAAGTCTCGACCCACGCGTATTTGCTCAACACGTGGATAACAACAAGCAGATATGCATACTCATCGTTGTACGTAGCTATCGAGCGAAGATCAGCTAAATCGGCCTCCCATACATCGTCTATATTACTCACGTTGTACGTACGACGGGGAAATCGTCTTCGCACGAGACGAAGCATGTTATATGAAACCTGTGTCTCGAGCCATGGTAAAACATTTTTTCGCGCTATTCTCCGATCCACCTGGGCCAAATTTTTTGCTCGAGAATAGGATGCAGGATACGCGATGTCATAATACATTTTTTAAAGAATTTTCATAATTTCAACGATGACCAGTTAAATGGATTCTTTTTATTTTTTTTTCTAACTGTGTGGGGGATCGATATTCATTGGGGTGTCGTTGGCTCTCTACTTGTGCGATGTTTTGCAATTTTTCGTCCTCTTCTTCCTCCTCCTCCTCCCCCTCGATGATGTCGTTATCCGCCGTGAGCATGTAATCTCTGTTTGGATGTGCGGACTCGGCCTCGTTGTTGCTACTGTTGCTGCTGCTGTTACTATCACTATCGCAAGGTAAAATGAGACGCCGCACAGTGGGGCCGATTCCCGAAAAGCTGGTCAAAAGTCGAAAACGTAGTTCATTCTGTTTGAGATATAGTATATAAGTGTTTTTGGGGTCGCTGATTACGAATCTGAAGTCAAAATTGTAAAAAAACAAAATGGCGGCTTAAAAATGGCGATAGTAAACCGAAAATACTCAGTTATAATACGGAATGTTTATCGAATTTGTATGAAACTTCGTTTCTGTAAGTTTTCGAGGTCGCTGAGTGCAAATCCAGTGTGAAAAAAACAAAATTCAAAATGGCGGATCCAATATGGCGGACTTTTTTGAATATTCTTTTACTTTGTACGATCCAACACAACAGCTGCTACTCCAAGAAAGATCACTTCGCCACTGCCTCGTAACTCGTAACCAGAGTTGCATCAAGCATCTCCCCTTGCCAGATGCGTGCCCTTTTCAGGCATGCGCAGTGCATGCGAAAGAATTTCCAGGCATGTATATAGCAATAAGGAACCCATATATTTTCCAACAAATAACTACCCTTATACAAATTCAACGCAACTTGTGATAAATTAAGCAGTAATAAATTATTGAGCGACAGTAATTTATTATTAGTTGATTTATCATAGCCGGTATTAAATTTCTATAAAAATAAAATCTCTCTTTCAAAATAAGGGCTATATATACCTTTCAATAGTTGAACTAAGTACTTCACTGATGAACATGTGGATGCCAAACTGAATGGGCATGCGCGAAAAAGATACGTATCAGGCAACTCTGCTCGTAACTGCCACAGGCACACAGGTAGGCCTATCGACCCTTTGTGACGTGATCGACCCTTTTCAAATATTCCATTACCCTCGCAAAAAGTCTATCTGTTCCACTATGTATAGGTAGACCTATATATTGCAGGTAGGTCTATGTATACAGTGGACTCTTTTCAAATGTTCCGTTATCCTCTATAAATGTTAGAATCCAACAATATATACTCTAAAACGAAATAAGTTATTTATAACATTAAAATAATTATTAAAATTATGAAAATTGCTGAATTAATTTAACTACAATTTTATTAAATAATTATTATGCAAAATAAAAAAAAATCACCTACACGAGATTTGAACCGAGAACAATAATGTACGAGTCCAGCGTGTAAGCCACTACGCTACGGAACTATTCACGTTGCATACACCGGATTCGTATTCAGCGATCTCAAAAACTCCCGAGTAACAAGTTTCAAGCGAATCCGACCGATTTCGAGAATTGCGTCCGCCATATTGAATTCGCCATTTTGAATGTTGTTTTTTCGACACCGGATTCGTATTCAGCGACCACAAAAACCTCCGAGTAACAAGTTTCAAGCGAATCCAACCAATTTCGAAAATTGCGTCCGCCATATTGGATCCGCCATTTTGAATTTTGTTTTTTTGACACCGGATTCGTATTCAGCGACCCCAAAAACCCCCGAGTAACAAGTTTCAAGCGAATGCGACCGATTTCGAAAATTGCGCCCGCCATATTGGATCCGCCATTTTGAAATTTCGTTTTTTGACACCGGATTCGTATTCAGCGACCCCCAAAACCCCCGAGTAACAAGTTTCAAGCGAATCCAATTGATTTCAAAAATTGCGTCCGCCATATTGGATCCGCCATTTTGAATTTAGTTTTTTTGACACCGGATTCGTATTCAGCGACCCCAAAAACCCCCGAGTAACAAGTTTCACAAAATTATATTCATTTGAAAAAAACGTGCAATAAGTGGTTAATGTGAATTCGTAATTTTTTATATTCAAATGTGCACTAAAAACAAAGTTGCAGCTAGCTGTAGCTGATTTTTACTAATTTTGTTACATAACAGTACAAACTTTAATTTAAAATTTGTTTCGTTGCGGAACACTGCGGAACTTTGAACTTTTTCCCTGTTTTTCTAAAATGATTACACATCATTTTTCATTTTTTTCTACTTTAGACATTGTTTAGCTATTAATTTATATGTATCTGTTATAATTTTCGACGCATATGATAATAAACTACTTTCTTCAACCTGAAACTTCCATTTTGCAGAATTAAGAAACACAAATTTTACGATTTTCTACGAATTTTTTAATATGACGCTTGAATATGAGCTCGAACGATCGAGCTATTACTTGCGCGAAGGTCTCTTTTGTACTGGCTTATACTTGCCAGGTATACTTCACTAGCCTTTATAAAATGTTCCATTACATTCTTTAAACATTACTCTATCCACCTATGTACTCTAAATCCTATAAAATGAAACTTCATTTTTCGACTTTTGACCAGCTTTTCGGTAATCGGCCCCACTGTGCGCCGCTCCGGTGTCGAGGATGCCGATAAATTCGCGCGGCATCTGTATCGTTCGCAGGAGTTTGGCAAAGTGAGATCGACCAATGGGTTTCTCGCGTTTTCTAGCTCGCATAGCATCGTAAACAAGATCAACGATATTGGAATTTGAAATTCTTCTGCCGTCTATGGAAACAACACCGTTACGACCCCATGTCATTTTTTTACCGACTGCGCTGCGATGCAAATTGCAAAGCAACAATATTGTTTTAGATAAAAATTTTTTTGGTACGTAATCCAGAATAAGTGTGTCATTGAGTCGAGATTTAACTTTGTTCATTAAAACGTCGTCGATTTTATTCTCGCAGTAGCAGTAGCAGTAGCAGTAGCAGTAGCAGTAGCAGTAGCAGTAGCAGTAGCAGTAGCAGTAGCAGTAGCAGTAGCAGTAGCAGTAGCAGTAGCAGTAGCAGTAGCAGTAGCAGTAGCAGTAGCAGTAGCAGTAGCAGTAGCAGTAGCAGCAGCATCTGCTTTGCGCAAAATTGCACGTCCTTGCTCTTGCTTCAGATAACACAGCGTTTGCAATATAATTATTTGTTTTTTATCGAGAGGTCCGTGCAACGCCATTACAAGCGCATTACTAGTACACCGCGCGTCGCATCGCGAACCTTCATTGCTTTTTGAGGCACGTAAACGTAATGGTATTGGTCACCGGGAAATATTCAGGCGCGAAATCGACAATTATCAGGCGTCGATTGTTTCAAGTCGAATAATAAATAGCCGTAAGGTGCAGCTGTTGCATCGAAATATACCTCCTGAAAAAATCTCGGATTCTTGGGACATACTGGCGTGCTAGATGTTGAATTTGCGCGCGATCTCGCGGATTTTTGAAGACAACGCTATAATTAGCGTTTAAGGATATATCACGCTGCCCGTGACCCTGATGGAAGAGATTTTGCGTGATGAAGATGACGCTAAGATTCATAAGATGCCTACCCTTGGTGAAAAGATCGACCACGGTATTGTTCGATGCCTCGCGCGTTAGATCGTCAATGACCACAAGTTTAGGCCTTGTGTCATTCGAGTAGTCTGCTGCTTGCGGTAAACCCACGCGAAATTCGATTTTATCACCGTACTCTGAATACCCGGACTGCCACTCTGAGTAATAAAAAAGTATACGCTCGAACGGGATATCCGTCATTTCGCGCATATATTTAAAGAATTTTTTGACAAAATATGTTTTACCACAGCCCGTAGGACCGCTTATCACGGCTGTCCATGGATGTTTCCAATGTGTATCCATATCGATGAATGTCTATCGATATCAATCAGCTGACTCTTAAATAAGTTTATACCGCGACGGCTGCGGCGGCGGCTGCGGCGACGGCGACGGTGAGCCCGCGGCACGAGCGAGGGGGGTTGGAGCAACGTCTGCAAAGAAAGAAAAGAACGAACTGATACATTCGCAACCACAAATCGATGCGGAAGAAGAAAAAGGCAACAACGACATCGAGGAACGAGAAGAAGAAGAAGATGACAACGAGATCGAGGAACGAGAAAACGAGCCAGACCGTGAGCAACAAAGGGTCCTGAGAGATCGCTCGAAAATATAAACTCCGAGCAGGTACAGACAGCGCAAATGTGGCTGAATATATTGTACCTATGACCTACGAAGAAGCTACAAATAGCACTGAAGCCGCGCAGTGGGCGGGTGCTATTGAAGATGAGTTTAAAGCACACGAGGAAAATAGTATGTGGAAACTCGTTAAAAGAACGGCTGAAATGAGGTTAATCGACTTAAAATGGGTATTTCGTGTAAAGAAGGACGCTGACGAAAAGTCGCATCGCTTTTAAGCACGTTTATGTGTGAGGAGCTTCTTACAAAGAGAAGGAATTGATTTCAAAGAAACGTTTTCTCCAGTGGTGAGATATGACTTATTGAGAGTGCTGCTAGCGATAATCGCTGCGAAGGATCTTGAAATAATGCAGTTCGATGTGCAAACTGCACGGAAAGCTGGAAGAGACTATATATATGGAGATTTCGGAAGGACTCAATGTAAAAGAAGATTCCAGGAACAGTATATGCAAGCTCAAGAGGTAGCTCTATGGCCTAAAACAGGCTCCAAGATGTTGGAATCTACTATTTTTGGATTCCCTAAATGAGTTTAACTTCAAGGAGTGTGAAGCAGACAAGTCCGTGTTTACCGGAAAGCTCAAGGACGACACAGTGTGCTTGGCGCTATTTGTTGATGACGGACTGATCGCCTCTGGAAAAATTGAAACTCTTAACATAATAATTCAGCGACTAAGCGAAACCTTCAAAATAATGGTCGAGAATTCAAATGTTTTGTCGGGATGCAATTCGATCGCGATAGAGAGCGTAAAAGTTAATAATTGAACAGAGCGCGTACACGCGGAAAATAATTGAAAAATTCGGAATGGGAAACGCGAAAACCGTGAGTGAGCCAGCGGATCCGCACGCGACACTGTTCTCAAACGGGGAAGACGACGAAAAGATGATTAATGTGCCTTACCGTGAGGCAGTCGGGTCGTTGGTTTTCTTAGCGGCCGTATCGAGGCCTGATATCGCGTTTGCGGTAAATTCAGTTAGCAAATATCTTGGAAAACATAATACTACGCATTGGGGAGCTGTAAAGCGAATATTTGTACATCTTACGGGTACGGTAGAGTACGGTATAGAGTATTCAAGCGGCGGTAGCGAAGCAGCATTAATCGGCTTCTCTGATGCTGACTACGCTGGTGACAACGAAATGCGAAGATCCACAACTGGATATATTTTCTGTCTCGCGAACGGAGCTGTCACATGGTCGTCGCCGCGGCAACGACTGGTGACACTAAGTACGACCGAAGCGGAGTACGTGACTGTATACACACTAGCAAGAGAATTAGTCTGGTTAAGGAAACTGCTATCGGACATCGGATGTCCTTGTGATAAAGAAACTACTTTATATGTCGACAACCAAATTGCAATTCAACTTGTCAGGAATCTTGTATTTCATAGAAGGACGAAACATATAGACGTTCATTATCACTTCATCCGCGAAAAAGTAAGTGAAAAGGAAATTAAAGTAGAGTACGTTCCATTGGAAGATCAACGTGCTGACATATTTACCAAAGCAACGCCAACAGATCGTTTTAGAGCTCTATGTTATAAACTAAACGTGTTAGAGGCTCATGAGAAACGCTTGAACGGCGGTAGTGTTAAGAAAAGTTGAGTTTAGCGCATTTTTTTTGTATGGAGTGTACAGGCACAATGTTTTCATTGCGACTGCACCTGAAAAAGAGTCGAACGCGGCTCGAGCAACTTCGGCGGCTCTCGGGTTACGAAGCAAGCTTGCCTAGCAACCACGCTACAAAGGCAGTCTCGAGTCTCGCCTCAAATAGATCAGAGCATGCTCGCAGCAGTGCTTATTATAGTCAAGTACTGAACGCGCCATTAACTCTTCGCATAATAAAGAAATATATCGCTATTAAAATAAATTTCTTTATTTCTTAACCCGCTCACAACTCCTGCTCAAACACATCGCAATATCACTGTTATAAATGACAAATAAATAGTATTATTTTTTTTAGGCTTTGCATAAGAAAGCAAGGAAGTTGCAGATTCTTCAGGCAATCCGGGAAAACGAACAAGGGAAAATGTTTCTCCGCAAGATTGCGGCCTTGGCTTTATTGCCAATCGAGAAAATCGTTCCTGGCTTCGATGAGCTGCACGGTAGACTCGATAGAAGACTTAGCAAGACGCCCAATGCTATGATGTTCTTCGGTGGGAAACTAGTATTAATACGTATTGAACTGTAGAATTTCATGATGTATAGAAAAATGTCAACTATTCGGTATTCTTGGTGTATATAGACACTTCAATGTTTCTATACTTCCAGGATGAATGTAGTTCACCGACTGTTCTCATTAGTTTGAATGGACTGTGGGCTATTTTTAAGCAATCCTTATTGCGCATGGTATTGTCGTAGCGACCAAATATTTATTGCACCTTCCAAATGTAACGTAATTAACGAAGTAAATGACATCATTACACAGTTCGCAATATATGACATATAATGCACAGTATACATATAATAGAAATGTTCAGCACTAATCCATTCTTTCTTCTTGTTTCAGTTGAAATCTTCGATATTATGCGTATTACTGCAATGGAATTTCGTACGGCAGAAAAAGGAATCGAGGTTATATTTAGGTGCGTTGGATATATGTTCGACAACGCAGCATTATTCAATGCTTGGGACTGCTTGGATGAGGGATCAATTTCAGTCCACGAGTTCCTAAGTCGCGCGAGGCAAGATGTACATCAGAATTCTAAAATTATGGAATGCTCACCACCTAAAGACGACGACAACGGCGACGATACGTCCGGCAACAACGATTATGAGTGGGCGAGCGATCATCCGAATGACGAAGGCGTTTTCTCGCCTGGTTAGAAATTGGGAACTTTAGCTGTCATAAGAGGCCTGATAATCTGCACTTCTCAAACATTCGGATACAATACGATACAATAATGGAGCCAAAAATACGACAGACAATCGTTCTGTAACGATTATTGCATATCATGTTTTTGGTTTCTGTTCCAACGACATTAATCTTTTCTATCGGAATATGTAAGCAGGGTACCAAGTATTTCTCAAGTTCGTTCGGTATTCTTTTTTATTCCCGTTACCACATACAAATAAAATCTTAATAATGCTGCTCGTTAATTGTAGGACCTTCCCAGACGTTTCGTTTTATCGCCGTAGCGAGGAGGAAATGTCGGCTATTTAAGTCAGCGATTTAAATGTATTACTCTTTATTTATGTCCGTCATCCAGCTTGCTAGTTAACCAATTTTGGATTTCATTAACTGTGTGCGTGATTCAGAACAATCTGCTCGATGGGTTACAATCAATTGACAATATTATCCATTGTCTAATATTGTACACAGGTTTAGTCGAGGAAAATTCTTTAGGTCACCAGGTGGAGGCAATCATCTTATTTTAATACCGTTTGCACTACTTTGATGTTCACAGTGATGTAGATATCAAGGTTTTAAAGTTTTTACTTTTTTCAATATTTGCGCCACTTAACTGATGTTCAATGTCATTGCAAAGGAAATAATTGGTCATACAGTGCATCATCCGTCATACGGTTTCTTCTGAATTATGTGCACAGTTGAAAAAACAAAAAATAGTGAATAAGGAAACTGGTTGACCTAACATTTCTTTCTGTCAATTCTGGCACCGACTGTTCCATTATTTACCTTACCATTCCTTTCCTGTTTCAGTGATCTGAACTCATGCACTTCTTTTCTGTGCGGTCACACATCGTACCTATAACTAGTACATATGTTGATTCAGCATGAAGTATTTTCCCTCTCTTGTGCTCTGGCTCTTCTTTTGGAGAATGTTAAGGGATCAGATATCAGTTTTATAAGGCACACTTTATTTGCCTGCTTCTAACCGCGAGACTGACAAAAGATGTAAGAATAAAAGAACTGTTCGCCATGCAGCTAGGTTGATGGCGCGCGCATAGACACCGCCGCTGCAGCTGCACGGTTCATGCGCTTCTCCCTCTTTTTCACGCGCCATTCAAATACGCAAGACACACTTAACAACATACATTAACTAAATATCATTTTATTCTTGTTTCTTATCTCAAAATTCGCGGGACGAAGCCGCATCTCTCTGGATTACTTCACCTTGGATTCGTTACAGATCCGCTGATCGCTTTGCAATTGACCAACAAGTGCTGATGGTTGACGGCTTCTATTTTTCTTGACTACGACAGAGCACAGAGGCTCATCTATGTGAAAACATAATAATTTTTAACACATGCAACAACGACGGTCGCTGATACAGGAAAGGAGTCGAGACGGTGATGGATTACACTAACGTTTAGTTTTAACACATGCAACAACTTTATGACTCACTTGTTGAGATTTTCGTACAACTCCCCCCCCCCCCCCCAGTCTAATGCATCACCCTCTCGACTCTTTTCGGAACACTGTTCGGCCACGCTAACAAAGTCAGCACCAGGATGGCGCGGTCATCAAAGTCGTAGGTCATCCCTGGTCGTCTAGTTTAAACCCTACGCGGAACGGGCGACGTTATCATCACCGGTGCAAAGCTCTCGGGCTGAAAATGATCATTTATTTATTTATTTGGGGTCCCCACCAGTCACTCCCCATCAATGTTATGTTAGCGACGATCCTGACAGAGCGCTATTTTTGCGGTTGTTCGCTATCAGCGTCCTCCTATGGCGTACCGAACAATCAGTTGATTCCTGTTGGTCAAAAGCAATTCGAGAAATTGAGTCTTCGAGACATTGGTTACCAAACGCCAACATTCGATCTATTTACCTACTGTCGGTAACATGCTGATTGTCGACAGTAGATGGCACATCGGCAATTAAGTACGGTCCAGAATCCGGCAGATGGCGCGGGGGTAAGAGCACCAATCAGAACACTGGGATACGAGCTCAGGGGGTAGGGGATGGTGGGGGACTAATCAGGAATGGGGGTAAGGTGGTGCGAGAGACACGCATCTTTTGCGCTAAAGGGCCCGACTAATGAGAAGGCAGCACGGGTGGGGGGCGAGTCTAGAAACGCAATGGCGCCAGAGGGCAGGGGGGCAGCCACGCCTTTTCTCGCGCTAAAAGGCCTCTTCTACTAAAGTCTGAAACTAGAACTCAAAGGGCATGGTCCCTTTACAGAAGACTCGAGAACGCGATTGAAGTTAGAATCGTAAAATCAATTGTATTGTGTTAAATTGTATATCTTTATAAATAATTGGATGGATCTTATTCCGTCAATTATAATCAACAATAGCACTTTTTTCGTACAAACACTCGTATTTATTCGCGTACACGCAAGTTCTTACTCCTAATTGGCATAAGATGCCAAAAATAACTTTTTGAATATTATTTCATCGACTGTTTAATTCCATATACGTGTCGAGCGGCATAACACTTATTTACAATTACGTGTTTTTTATAAATGTGCACCGGCAGAATTAGCATAACCTTTCTAATTACTGAGCACACGTGATAATAAAACTATTTTTTTCTCGAATTCAGGAAAATGTCGAGATACGTATTTTCTGTTCTTTTAAGATCAGATTCCTAATTTTTATTAGATTTCATTCATTTTTCGGCGAGAAATTCAGAATCTCCTTCTTAGTAGCGTTACTGCGTTATCAACAGAAATGTTCCAGATCATCTGAAATGAATTTATTTTTTAACTACAGACTACAGCTAAATAATCTAAATGTTAATAATGATAATTCAGCACATTCTATTCATAATCATCCATTATATAATTTATTAACATAAAACATTATACATCTAGCAATAATATTTACCCAAATCACCGTGAGATTCCTATGTACGGGAGGATATAGAGGGTATTATAAATAATCGATCGAGTATTTTAATGAAGTGACGATTCACAGAAGGGACAATTTAAAAGCGAATAATGCAAATTCCAGGAAATAAATGGTAAATGCATGATGATATTTAACAAATTTTTCGTTTTTTTCTTCTTCATATACGCAAATCCTGTGTTACGCGGTTATTTATAAATCTACGTGTTGCTCAATGATAATGGGTATCGAGTGCTTCTTTTCTTCGTCAGCGATATTCATTTCTTCTTGCGGGATGCATTACTGATTCGTCGACCTCGGTAATGAGATTTAGTTGGGTACGCAATTGATCCCGTACCAACCTTTTCGTCGCAGTGACCATTTGTTGTCTTATCGGAAGAACCTACCGAAGTTATATCGATAAATCGTTAATACTTAAAAACGTAAAATTTATCGCATCTTCACGATTTCATTTATATAATCAACTGTACCAGAAATGTGTGCTTCTAAATCAGGGTTTAATACGCCGTTTCGGCAGATGCTTGTTGTTTGGGCGCCGTTATTGTCGCCCGGCCAGATTTGCTCTACGAAAAAAAGTACGATATGGTGATAAAAACTTTCGGACTAGTATAATTTTCGTTCATAAATGTTCATAGTGCAGGACAATGGGGGGGGGGGGATCCAAGAAATATCTACCGACAATAACATGGAGATCAAGAGGTCCATTTTTATTAGGTTGACAAAGAAAAAAAATAATAATGACACTGTTTGAGGTATTATTTAACGAAACATTAAATATGTCGAACCTTGAAAACATTTATTTTAGAATGGTGCAATCAGTGCGCATCCTAAATTTTAGTTAAAAAATTAACAAATCGTACGAGTTCTTCAACTAGTTAATATGACCTGTATCATTTTTCTTTCATGCTAATGTTTTTATTTTTAGAAAAAATGGCCTTCATTTTACAAGAAAAAAGCTGCTAAATGTATATAATCACAAGTTTTAGAGATAAGGATAATTTTCAAATATGTGAGATCTTCAGAGTATCATCGATAGGACCCTTGTTCATATTAATTCGAGTTAATTTTAGAAGACCAAAAATAGATTTAAACAATTGAAGTTACTTGATATGAACTGAAAATATACTATACTATAAATGTACTGAAAATAATATTATAAAGATAAAAGAAAACCTCAGTCGGAGACATAGTGCAATAAAGACGATAAATATGTGGAACAATGAGGAAGTATTTTATTGCTCCTACTGTAGATAGGAGAGTCTTTCACCTTTGTGTAATAACATCCCCAATGAGAAAAATATTCTTATATTGTTTCTCTTATTAAGATACTTACGGCGTTGCTGCAAAACAGGTGCCGTTCGGTCGGGACTCGAGCTTTTCGAACTGATTGGAGAATAAAACGCTGTGTCACCCTCCTCACCGAACTTGCACGGCGAGTGATACTCTTGGTTATGTTGAGAGCTCCCTGACACGTAACCTGCGTTTGGATTTCCAAACTTTGTGGACTGGCTCGGTCTCTGGGGTCACGTATTATTTTTGTTCGTTATGTTTAAAAATTATGTTCACTTTTTGTTGTATTTTTTGTCAGCATTCTACTGCATTGATGGAGATAGGGAGGAAGAGACGAGAGAGAGAGAGAGAGAGAGAGAGCGGCGACACATGAACTTTCCGAAAACTATGAGTTATTGACACGTTCGAATAATATGTTTGTTACCTCATCACCGTCATCACGATTTACTGGTACTGGTTCTTCTTCGATTATTTTGGTAGCACTTGTGAATGCGCGAGATAGTATTTGATTCGCCTCGTCCTGAATGTCCTGAATCTCTGCTGCAAAGACCCCACTTTCCCCGGAGTAACTTGACGAATCATTTGCCGAGTCGGGCAACTCCGCTGGCTACAAATGCATTGATAATGGTACCTATCATACATTATAGATAATTTTGGACTTATCAGGCAAGAATGAGGTATTAACGAATGTGAACTAGTTTCAGTTCAAAGTCGAGACCAGACGTAAATCGAATGTTGAAATTGAATTCGAAACATATGTACATAGATCACCTGACATCTTGTCAAAATTAAAGACAAATCGGAGTTGATAAGAAGACACATACACATATATCAGACGACATTAACGCCTGTAATTTGATATTGATGCATTTATTTGCAATATAGATACCTTCAAAATAATGAATAGTTATCATTTAACAATTTTCTAAAAAAATTGATGAACTCCGTTGAATGTTGGAGGACAAGTTCTGTACAGCGAAACTTTCTTGCGTTGATATTCCACACAAAAGTTATGTGGTGCGCCTTGACAACGTTTGATTAATCGGATATGCTCGCTTGTATGATCCATGAAATACTCGAAAGCAGTATTTTTCATGCGTCGGAATAAAAAAAAATGAAAATGAAATAAAAACGTGTAGCTGGACTCGTATCGTGGACGGAACGGCTATTACCGATTGGAACAGGTCAATACTCAAGGACTTGACATAGCTATTATAATCACCGATGCATCGACTATATTTGGCACAGATTGTAAGCTCAATTACAAGAGTATAAGATTCTAATTGAAACGATCATGTAATTCCGATTATCCATTCAGTATATATTATAAAAAGATAGCTGATTTATAACACTGCATATTTCATAAGAGGTTGTTTACTCACGTTAAAATCATCATCGTCCATACTTTCCTCGTGTGCTACAATGCGGTCGATTTTCGCTTGGATAGTTTCTTCTTCAAAATCGTCTGAGGGATAACCGTCTGAGCTCACTTGAGAATATTTTCGTTTGGATTTTATGCGTATATGGCTACTTGCGGATTCGGTCGTAGATTTTTCTTCTGGAGTCGGTGTCTACAATTCAGTATCGGCAATAATATCTCAGTGTTATTAATTGTCTATGAGTTAAGAAATAAAATACTAATATTATTAACTTTTAATAACAGGAGTATTAGTTGGCACTTCCGACAGTAGTTTAATAATAATTTTATTAAAATGAACATTCTTTATGATCACCTGCTGCGGCCAGGACGCACAGAATAATACTCACTGATTCGTGATTCATGCGAACTTTGATTTTCGTAGGAGGCGGCGAGGGGCTCAACTTGGACCCGTCTAAGCAGGATAGACTGGATAAGGTCAATTGGATCGATCTTATCAATTGGATTGATCTCCAATTGGCATCGGTATTCGAATTTGTTTCACATACCTACACCCATCACCCTAATGTATTTTTCATCTCATCCTACGAAACTATGAATACACAATTGCTACTCGCAACGAAAGCTGGAGAAGCACTGTATTTTTATATCACTATTAGACGTACCTTAGCACCGACATACGCCTTTCTTCGTCTTATATTTTTCATTCCGTTTGTTTTTATAGCCCTTAATCGTCGACGGCTTTTTTGCAGATATTTAACCTAGGAAGGATTTGAAATTCATCCAATAATCAATATATAATATAGTCCTCTAATGCTTTTATAATATTAAACGTCAACAGGTATTTACTTAGTGTCAATTTAATGCGTTGGAATATTAATTTTTATAATTTATTTATTGAACGTTTATCCAGTGAGCGATATATTGCCGAATGGTCGTTTTATGAAGCCACACAGTTCTGATGATAAAGGAAAAATCTATTTTTTTGCAGAATATTATTGTCTCAAGGGTTTAGTTGATAATCCAAAAGAAACATATAATTTTGAATGGAACTTAACAATTTGAACGAAGTGGGACCGCAGACCATCGGGCAGGTGTACATTCTTCTTCTTTTACTCTTTACCTTGGTCTATATTAAACGTTTATCAATCATTTTGGATCAGAAGATTGTTATATTAAATTTCAATATGTCCGTAAGAAATATAAATTTTATACTAAATTAGCCTCAGGGCGATGTGGTTACTTATCTAAAGCTAAAGGCGTAATTGGATTTATAAATAAAGTTGTCCAGTACCATTTCACAGGATTCGAGCTTTGGATAATACAGTATGAATGCCCCAATATTGAATCCAACTCTAAGGGCACGAAGTAGGATCAGTCCTGGCAAAAACAAGATCCAAGGCAAGGGTCTCACGAGTGCCATCTTGCTAAACGATTTTCCATTCTCCTCTGTGAGAAGCATAATTATTTGCAAATTAGTTACAAATTGCAGAAACGAAAATTTAAACAAGAAGATATAAGCATTTGAATCATGTTAGTAATAATAGACCTGCGGCCTCCTCCTGGAACGGCAAACTCCACTGCACCGACTTTTCGACAATCCATAAGAAGCGATCGATGAATCTGAAGATCGTCTGGCCGAATGGCAGTCGAGCTGCACTTTCCATACACACAAGGATTCCACTTGTTACGACGTCAGCTATTCTAGTCGTTATCTTATTGGGAAACCAATTTAAGCGTGTGAAAATAATTATATCGTGACTCACGCGAATAAGTACTGCTCAAAGGAATAATAACTTACGGATAACGAGAAAAATGCCTCCATCCTCATATCTCAATTCTGTACAAATATTATTGTATAAGAATTAAGTAATTAATAGAACAATGTCGTTCTGTTTTGTTAACAGATCACGGGAAGTTGGGCACATCTAATTTTATTACTATTCGAATACTGACCAAAAAAAATTCTTTAAGTCGGTTCCATGCATTCTGCAAAAGCAAGGAAACGGTGACTCTTTTGTTACGGGATAAATGAATGAGAAAATGTAAATTGAATTGACAATTATTCATTAATTTGAAACCGCGTTATGATTGAATTTCACATAAACAATAAGAAGAGCGAAGTTGATATGGAAGTATTGAGGACGTTTGATCTCCTTGTATCCGTGAAAATATACAAGTCCCATAACAATGCACGTTTTTATCGCGGTATTCGCCACCGCCTTCTTTCTTCGGCCAATATATATATTTCAATAAAGTTGCCCTGCCATCGTGCTCGATGTGAAAAGCACACAAATTGGTTGGTTAGGGGTTCGCCTTGAAGGGCTTGCCATCATATCTCCGACAGGATAATACGTAATATGAAGCGAATACCACGACAAAATCGAATCCTTAGTGGTTGTTATAATCGGAAAAGCAATGGAACCTATTGGAAGACACATCACAGATCTAAAGGTCCGAATGAACAAAAGTACGAAGAGCTAACGCATCTAATATCATTAGTTGTCATGTTGCTGATGATTCAGAATGGATGATCATTCACCAGACCGATTATGATAATAATCGTATATACCAAATTACCAATGCCCCGTTTCGTACCAGATTACACTTTATCCGTATAGTCGTTAGTGCCCTGATATTTTGACATCTGACTTGAAATGTCCTATATGTTTTTTGATACTTAACATGGAAAGTCCTGTTCATTGTTTACATTTGACATGGAACGTCTTATATATTTTTTACACTTTACTATGAATGCCCTGTGTATTTTAACACCTAGCATGGAATGACATATCTTGCTAAAACTGGACATGGAATGCCGTGTAATCTTGGCACATCTCTTAAGGGAACAGAATACTCACGATCAGGTGTGTCATTTCACCTCGGTCTTCTACATTATTCTACGCACCCGTGGCGGTAAGCTGTTTATATTTATTTTATATAGATTTTTATATGATATAGACAACTTATGTGTACACATGAGTCGAAAATTACAGATAGAACGATTATGCATACGATGATCATTTGTTTATTTATCATCTTTTTATATTATAAAAATATCTCGCCGTCGCCGCCGTGTAGGATAATCGAGAGTGGGGGTCAAAAAGGGAGTAATGCGTGTCAGGTTGGGTAATACGGGTTAAGTAGGGCAATGCGGGCCAGGGGGGTGAAGCTCGGGTTCTTCTAAGGAAGTTATGCGCGGAGTACGGATGGGGGCAAAGCCCATCAAATATGAAATATGAGATACGAAATATGAAATGTTTTTTATATTTATTAACATATGGTCATGCAACGTTATTCATCATTTACATCCGGCATTAAACCGACTTCATGGCTTTATCGAGTTCATCTATTACCGCCTTAGGTACCTCATCCACCAAGGCTTCAAACATTAGAAAAAAGAAGTTTCTACTATGCTATAGACAGGAAGATTCATGTAAATAAATCAAAGACATCCCAGATCAGGGACGAAATATATTTAATTTAAGAAAACCTTATAACTGTCAAGGGCGTACATTGCCGAAGAACTATTTCATATTAACTGTCATAGTAACGACCATTAGAGACGCTAGGGGTCCTATACCCTAAGCATCTCGACGCTAAGTTTGAAAGAAATTTTTTTTTAATTAAAGCCTCCTTATTATATTGTACGTGAATATTATTTCAGTCCATCTTGCGGATCACCGTTCGTTCTGACTATTAGCATCATGATAACTTATCATATTATGTTAGACTCATGGTTCTTCGTACTTTTGTTACTTCGGACGTTTAGCTTCGCGATGTACCGCCCGATAAGTTCCATTGCCTTTCGGACACTTCATGACGTATTAATTGTATTCTCGGGGACGTAACGACAAGTCCATTGAAAGTATTTAAGCCAAAATGGGCGCAAAAGCCATTAATATTCAATAAAAATGCGGTTTTCATTGGGGAAATATTTGCATATACAAATATTGTCATTCGATATAGCTTCTCACCCGATCCAGCCACGAAAACAATGATTTTTCTTCTACCAGAAATGTTAATAAATATCGTATGAAAATCAAAACTCGTATATTTAGACGGCCATGACAGCTGTATTACTATATTTGGAAAGTAGATTACCGTTTGTGATACTCTAAAGAGTTAAAACAAACGTTGGCATCTTTGATGAAATACAAAAAAGTGTCGTGATGCTCCGAAACCTATCTAAAATAATTGAGCTTTATAATTTTTGTGAGCAAAAAAAGAAGAAAAAAAATAGCAACTGGCAAACACCGATCAAAGTACAAAGTCGAGAAAACGGTTTAGGTGGCTGGACTCGGCGGCCGAAATAAATTTGCGTCATCACCGCTATACTCTGGCTTTATCTATCTTCAACATTCCCCAAGATAGAACCACGACAAGTTCAGAGAACGAATTTCCGTGCCACCGATAATCTTGATTCAAATATTCTCTATAGAGGATCAAGAGCACGTAGACCGAGCCATGACGATTACATGTATGTGTGACTTGAAAGCGATAACGCAAATTGTCTCAGCGGTCTCGAGACGTTATCGTCGATTCAAGCGCAGTTCTCTTTCATTCAACTTTAATATACAACGGTAATATTTCTCTGCACATTAACGTTTCAAGAGATCTACTAACATCTCTCATATATATTGAGTTACAGAAATGTGCTATTTTGGTGTATATATACGAAGGAAGCATCTAATAATACAACATTATTCAGCTCCAGTTTGTTGTATGGCTTGTTTTTATGTATTAAATACTTTTCTCTGAACTTTAAACCTTCTAATATTCGTTAAAGAAAAAACAAAGCCATTGGACTATTAGAAGATACAAAATACGAGTTTAATCATTTACTCTTCCTGACTTTTCATAATTCCCTTTATTTCAGAAGCCCATCTATATTCGCTCGATATATGTATACTGCAATCATTGAGCTCTGTATGTACCACCCGGGCAATGCTATCGTATTTTTCTGTTACCCGCGCACCATATATCGCGTCCTGTTGACCGCGGTCCCGCATATCGCTTCTTGATTTCTATAAAAAATACTTATATATGACTACACCAGTGAAACGGTCTTGCAGAAAGAGGTCAACACATCGAAAAACTATTTAAATTATGAATTTCGGCAAAACGTATTGACGAGTACCTGTTGTCGAACTCGATATTCAACGAAACGTCAAGAGCTCCTCTTTCTGTACAATCCTTTCGCAATGTAAATAAACAGTCGGTGCGGAATACACCAAACTCAACACCGGGTATTTCCATTCGTGCAACTCGTACAACTGGTATATGTATGATTTTGTATTTTTTGTTACATCTTGGTAGGTTTCAAGTAAATAATGATAGATCGTGGAGAAGTGAAACGTACAATTTTCATTACGTAGAGCAATAATCCATACGCACCTGTGCAAAAATGGTTCCTGGTTTCGTTGTTTAACTTGCAAAAAGCAGTTAATTGTGTTAAAAAAACGTTCGTCCGAAATTTCCGTTAAGATCTCGTCATCGTGCAACATGCATAAAGAGCGTGATAAAACTCGTAAGACATTCGACGATAAAAGCGATTTGTGGTTTAAACTCTCGGAGTGATACGGTTAGCGTAATTGTACTTTTAAACGGTGTTGATCCTACGAGAGCATACTCCAGACTGCCGTGATCTTGAAACGGTTGCCGTCTTGTGGAAGGGCAGACGAAGCACGCGAAATGTGAGCCGTTACAACGATTTCCAGACCTTTGGCCGACGCGTCGTATCTCGATCACTATGGATGCTCGAGCTTGGTCGCGTTTCTTTCGTAGATATAGATATGCCACAAAAACGCTATGTTTCAAAAACTTGAGACAAATACATTTACATGAGTGGAACTTACAAAAGAACTGCGCATGTAATACTTACAAAAGTTGTGAAACAAACTGGAAATATGCGAAACACATATTGTCAAATACATGTTGCTAATTAATTACACGTAGTGAAAATATATGTATATGATGGCACTACATATTATAAACTAATATCGAAAACTTATAACTTAAATAGCAAGAAAAAATAATAGATAAGAACATAACTATATTAAAAAACTGTAAAAAATGTCGACAGTAGTACTTTATGAGTTCATGAAACATAGTAAACCATACTTTTTTGTAAAATATTCATGCTACTAATCTAACTGATGATTATCGTGTATTTAATTTCAGCTCGATATCTCGTAATATGCGTAGAAGCGTACCTATGCGATTATTTTTCTGTAGAAACGTACCTATGCGATTATTTTTCTGTATAAACATACCTACGCGATTATTTGTCTGTAGAAACGTACCTATGCGATTATTTTTCTGTGTAATCATACCTACGCAATTATTTTTTTGTAGAAACGAACTTTTGAAAGCGAATTCTGCAGAAACGTACCTACACGTATATTTACGCGTAGAAACGTACTTACGCGATTTATGTTCTGTAGAACCGAACTCTGTAAAAACGCCTCTGTAGAACTTGCACTCTGTAGAAACGATTTCTGTAGAAACGGTCCTTTCCCTTCTCGAAAGTTGTGAAATAAATTAAAAACATTCGATGTACGTCAAATACATGTTTATTAATTATGTAATTAAAAGTGAAATTGAACTTGGTGGACCTATACAATTGTTCTCCTGAAAACATTCAACACGTACTTCCTTATGTTCGGTTCAAAGCGCATTTCTTGAAATAATCAAAAATTAAAATTTTGCAACTACAGCTGTTCGAGAATTTAGTATGATGGAGAGAAAGTGGACTGCAATATATAGAAGATTGAATTAAAAGCAGTACACAGATGTAGTTTAATGGTGGCGTTTATTACTCCACCTGTCAAGTAATGTGGTGAAATTATAATAGAAAAAACACATAAAAATACATAAAAAATAGAGGAGAATGAGCGTAAAAAAAGAGAGAATAAGATGAGATGAGCGTGTTACCACACACGATTATATTAATCGGTGTAAATGATGAGATGTGCTGTCGCGATCGAACCACGCGGTGAAGCCGGGTGCACGACACGATGAGAGAATATGCTGATGTACTGGTGGGCCGACATCAATGTATCAATGCTGATATGCTGGATGAATTTCATGGTGACTGTAGGTCGGCAAAGTGGAACGATGACAACTTTTATTATGCACACAACACTGAGAAAACGACGCGCAGTTCTTGAGATGCCATCTGAACAGAGCAAGAGTAAGATGCAAGATGTCCGCCTTCTTCGAAGCAGCCGTTGTCTCCACGACGCTGTCGAAGTACGTGTGCGCGCTGCGATCTGTTGCTTGGCACTCTGACCCAGTGAATTCTCACTCTCGTGAGGTGCTGCCGCTAAGTAGCCACAGAGAGAAGTTATCTATGCTAGTCTGCAGTGCGCAGTCCAGCAACGAGCAGCAGAACGCTTGTGCATTCTCAAACAACAGCGCCATGTGTCTCGAATTGAATGAAATTTTTTCCATCAAATTTGCGTATTTTTCATGAAAAATTCGAATCTGCAATAAATAATAGGGGTTATCATTAAAAATTTCAAAGTTACTAACCCTCTCACCCGCAAGGATTAGGGTGCGCGGTTGATTTTTACGGGTATAGTTTTTCCCTTCAAAATCAACAAGTTTTTATTCCGGGTATTTTTTTGTGCGATGCGAATATACCGATATTTCGATGTCTCAAGATAAAAAACTCACCCTGGATATTATAATCGAGAATTATATTATTTCCTAATTGATTCGATGGAAAAAATATTTCGGGTAGTACTTGGCAAGTTAATACAGTTACATGAATTTTGTGTAGAGAACCAATGATTTACGACATTATATGAACTCGCTAAGTACTACAGTCACCATTTTTTTACCATCGAAATCATAAAATAATATTATTTCAGCTTATAATATGGTGTTAAACATATATTCAGTGTACTGGTTAAAAATGAGGATTTTTTTCAATACATGGAGTTACACGTATGTTAATATATATGCGATTTGATATGTAAGCTATTTTGTTATATTGACAACAAGCTTCAAAACTTCATATGTGAAATTTTCTGAAGGCGTTAACATCATAGATATTTATACGCTTAAAATGTCAAATTTTGTGGCAAAAAGAGCATTTGCCGGAAGTTTTAATTCATTACTTTAATTTGAAGAAAAGTGCTGCTGAAATTTATCGTAAACATCAGTAAGCTTATGGCGAATACGTTCCATCTCAAAGTACTTGTGAACGTTGGTTTAAACGCTATGAAAGCGATGATTTCGATGTGAAAGACAAAGGACGTCCAGGTCAACCGAAACAGTAGAAGACTAACAATTAAAAACAGTACTGGATTAAGATGCGTGTCAGACTCAAATACAATTTGCAGATAGATTACAATAGTAGTATATAGAAAATACAATAGTATTATATAAAAAAACATAAAAAATGAATTCTTTTGTTTAGTATGATTTGCGGTCTGGTCCGTCTCTCTTCATGCAATTTTTTTTGCGTAGACACAATAAATTATCGAAAATTCGAGGCAGCTGTCGTTAGCCATGACGCTTTTCTCGCGAACTCATTAATTCATTTAATTACAATTTTCACGCATATCTGCCACACTTCACTGGACGACACCGCAAAGCTTACCACTGCACTGCACTTATACATAAAAATTCTAACTTGTTTCATTGCAGATCCAAGCGATAATCCGAAAAGTATGAACGGATATGTCAAAGTCGTGTTCGCGGCCATATTGCAGTCTATGTTATCTGATTGTTAGTTCCAGCTCCTGATGGTAGATTCGCGATAAGCGTACAGGGGGCCCCGAGATAAGACATTTTTTAATTCTGACTCAATGGTGCTGTAGAATCTGTGTTGGTTTCTCGATAGAAAGTTCATAAAATCGAGAGGCCGTTTATCAAGAGAACGTAAGTTCGTCTTTCTCGAATAAATATATTGGCGACATACGAAGAAATTGTGTGTAATATGCATGTGGACATATATATTGGCGTATACAGACATGTGAAATATAGACGATTTTGGCGCAAAAAATGTATATATCTAACATATATTTTTCATATTTATCATATGTTTCATATATATTTCACGGGAGTTTTTAAAATGTTTAATTTTTTTAATTTTATAGTTTTTAAAGCTATAGTTCAATGTGACTTTCAACAGTATTTTTATAATTGATATATATATATATTGATATATGTATATATATTTATAGTTTCTATATTTTTTGAAACTAACACAGTTAAAGAATTTTTAATAACTCTATTTTATTTAATCGCTCAATTATTTTTGCACTTGAAAAAGAATAAATTTCCCAAGACACTTTTTTTTTCGAGCAATATTAACGCTACATAAAATTTTTCTTTTACACTAATTGTTCTCCGTAAATTTGAATGAACAGCCATCTTGCTGCAACCGTCTATCAGCGCCGCCAGTATCACATTCGAAAACTATGCTCCACATAGTGTGTACATATGGATATTAAAATTTACTCGTTGTTGAACAATAAAATATGTATAGAAATATTGACTGGATCCCACGTGCTCTTTCTCTCACTCCATCGTGAGCGCTCTGAAGTTAGGTACACATAAACGAGTAGGAATGACGGCCATCTTTTGGCATTTCGACATATCTCGTACAATAGTACTTCTCATAGATTTTTTAAAATACTCCTTTATTTTTCTCAAATCTAACCGTATATGTAAAATCTAGGACAAAAAAGATCACGATGCACAGAATCTGTGTACCAAGTTTTATTAATACATCTTTAGGTGGTTTTGAGAATATTGGACATGAAAGACTGGCATATTCGTGCCATGCCAGTGAAACGCATATTCCCTTTTTTGCCCTACGGGCAGTCGGGAGTAAAAAATGCAAAATTCCCAGTTTCTTTGCCCTCAAATTATTGGTGCAGAGAAAAATATAAACAAATTCTAAAATGAAATTGGATAGCCATAGTTTTTTCACATTAATTGTGGAAAAAATGCACTACTTCGGGAATGATTCAAGTTTCGATCCTGAAGTTTTACCTTCATTCTAATTTAATTAATAGTATACTATTAATTTTTTTTCGATATTTAGCTATGGGGAACACCTTCCGATCTCAAGAATTTAAATTGTATATTACGTAGATCATCACTCTGATAATGAGTAATGCTGTGAAGGTTTTAGCCGACGGTCACTCTTTGTCAAAAAGTTATTAACAAACAAAGATTGAAAATTGGAATATAATTTTTTGACGTTATACACGTAGTTTGTCTTTTCAAACTCGTATCGTTCATTGAACGTAAGTTGACTTTGTTTACTTTCGTGCCTAGTTTTGATGTTGAAACTTAAATAAACCTAATTAAATAAAAAACTTGAAGAACCTAAAGAACCCTTATTTAAAAATGACAAATTAATCTTTTGCGTTTATGTTTTTTCGTTTGTTTGTGCACAGATAGTTTAACAACTCATCGTATTTTGTTATTAATACGAAAAACTCATAGAATTTCATATTTCACAGTTTAGATATTATCTGTACTCGTCGGATACTGCTTCATTCAGTCTCAAGTGCGCGATCTTGTGTATAGAAAGTACAGTGATCATACTAAAAGGAAAATATCCGGAAAATCGCGTGAGTACGAAATAATAATTCTTTATTTTATATGCTTCACCTCCAAGCGTGGGGCGCCTGGTCACGTGCATGTGTGCGTGAGACCATAAGTCGCGCGCGGCTGTATTCGCGCTGTTGCCGCGCTATAGCGGCGCTGTTGGAAGAGTTTTCTCTGTATACTTTAGAACTTGATGTACAGATCCACAGCCGAACGAGCGAGCGAGAAAGAGAGAGAGAGAGAGAGACGGAACGAAAACATTCACCATCCATCTTTTTTTCACTGCAGCACGTGGAGTTATCGTACAGCTCATTCAATGTACCGTGCTATGATTGAGAGTGGGACAGAATAAAAACAAATGCCGGTGTCCTGTTTTCATCGTGGCACGGTGCATTACCATAAGTGCTTCGATTTTGGCTTTCAGATAACATAATCAGAAATTGCAATTTTCTATCAGGGGTACAAATTGAAAATGCGGGTTTGATAACAGATGGCGTTACTAACGCTATACGCATCAGGCAGTACTGTGACTATGTTCATGTCAAAGCTACGTCTTATAGCTTTAATTTTCAGTATGTGTCAATTTGTCGCAGTGTCAAATTCATAGTTTTTTTGAGCTCTCAATATGTCGAGTTTCGTGCCAACAAAACAGCATTTGCGGGAAGTTTTAATTTACTTCTTTAATTTGAAGAAAAGTGCTGCTGAAGCACATCGATTGGTCTCCGAGGCTTATCCGAGTCATGTTCCATCGGTTTCAACGTGCGAGAGATGGTTTGTGCGGTTTAGAAGTGGTGATTTTGACGTTGAGGACAAAGAGCGGCCGGGCCAAGTGAAAAAGTTTGAGAATGCTGAATTGGAGGCAATACTCAATGAAGACTCGTGTCAAACTCAACAAGAGCTCGCAGATTCATTGGGAGTGACACAACAAGCCATTTCCCATCGTATAAAAGCCCTCGGAATGATCCAAAAGCAAGGACATTGGGTGCCGTATGAGCTGAAGCCGAGAGACGTCGAGCGCCGTTTTTTTGCATGCGAACTGCTGCTCGAACGGCAAAAACGGAAGGGTTTTTTGCATCGCATTGTCACTGGTGATGAAAAGTGGATCCATTACGATAACCCGAAGCGCAAAAAATCATATGGTTACCCCGGCCATGCATCATCATCGACGGCCAAACCAAATATTCACGGCGCCAAGCTCATGCTCTGTATTTGGTGGGACCAGCTGGGTGTGGTGTATTATGAGCTATTGAAATCGAACGAAACCATCACAGGAGCACTATACCGAACTCAATTGATGCGTTTGAGCCGCGCACTCAAAGAAAAACGGCCACAATACGAGCAAAGACACGACAAAGTAATTTTGCAACATGACAACGCTCGGCCACATGTTGCAGCGCCGGTCAAAACATACCTACAAACGCTGAAATGGGAAGTCTTACCCCACCCGCCGTATAGCCCAGATATTGCTCCTTCCGATTACCACCTTTTCCGATCGATGACACATGGCCTAGCTGACCAGCGCTTCCATTCTTACGAAGAAGCCCAAAAATGGGTCGATGACTGGATAGCAGCCAAGCCGGCCGAATTTTTTCGCGACGGTATCCGTAAATTGCCAGAAAGATGGGAAAAAGTTGTGGCTAGCGATGGACAATACTATGAATAATTCATTTGTTACCATTTTTTCAGAATAAACGTTCAAAAATAGAAAAAAATCCCGCATTTTCAATTTGTACTCCTGATAATTTGCATGCTTTTTTAATTGGCATATCAAGATATCGAACCAAAATGTGGCACATGAATAGAATTATGGTCATTATTTCAAATTGTAGTTTTTCCGTGCTTCAATGATTTTTCTTTGTGCGTTAGTATACTGAGAATGAGCGAACGAAACATACCCGCACAAACCCGGATATATATTTAGTCCGGGCTTTTCGGGATTTTATTGGGAATGTGGTATATTATCGACAATTTCGTCTCCAACCCCTCAAATTAGATTTATTTGGATTGGTTTGGGGTTGGGATTGAATTGTGCAGTTGATCGTGACGACGCATACCGCCCGAGCCGTAAGAACATTCTACTATTGTTTATACATGGTACTAATTGTAGGCAAGCGATGGTGTACATTTTAAATATCGATATAGCTATAGCGTCTATGATCTATTTATTGCTTCCTTATAGGAAAGCTGTTTTCGTGGAAGAAAATGTTCTCGAGATTTTTATGTCAGAGTACTTGAAAAGTCCCAAAACGTCGAGAAATTATTTACAAAAAATGTTCGCGCGCGGGCAAATGTGTGTGTGTGTGATGAGTTTCCAAAGATGCAATGGATATACTACTGTGTTCAAAAAGTAAGGTGAATTTTGTTTTAAAATTAAAATTTTTTATTTATTCTTCCAAATCGATTTCGTCCCCCTCAAAATAATCCCCCCTAGCTACAATACACTTATGCCAACGTTTTTTCCAATCTTTAAAGCATGCTAAAAAGTCGTCCTCAGGTATAGCCTTCAATGCGCGTAGCGATTCACGTTTGATCTCTTCAATCGACTCAAAACGATTTCCCCGGAATGGTCTCTTGAGCTTTGGGAACAGCCAGAAGTCACACGGTGCTAAATCAGGCGAATACGGTGGTTGTGGAGCGACATGAGTGGAGTTTTTGGCGAAAAATTCACGAAGAACCAAACGCGAATTTTGGCACCAAACGCGATTTGACTCTTCTGAGGCACAAATGGTCCTTCAAAATTGCTTGCACTGATCCAATTGATATTGCAAGCATGTCGGCAAGGTCTCGAATTGTTAATCGACGATTTTCGAGCACCAATTCCTTGATTTTCTCGATGTGTTGCTCATCAATTGACGTCGATGGTCGTCCAGAGCGTTCCAAATCATCAACACGTTCTCTGCCTTCTTTGAAGTCTTTGTACCACTTGTAAACATTTTTCTGTGACAAAGTCTCGTCACCGTAGGCCTTTTGTAACATTCGATACGTTTCAGCGGCGGGAATTTCATTCCGCAAGCAAAATTTAATAGCACTTCTTTGCTCAACAAAATTCGAAATCGTAAAAATCGCCAAATTCACTTTTCTTTGTTCACAAAACCAAGCGTAAACTAAAAACTAATGATGATATTGACATGTAATTTGTCACAGATGTCACTAACATCCTACCAACTTGAAAAAAAATTCATTTGTCCGATTCCGTTAACGCGGGAAGTTTAAATTAAAAATTCACCTGACTTTTTGAACACAGTAGTAGTATATCTCGAGAACGTGCTACTCGATCATCCTGAAACCTTATTTTATGGTTGTTTGAATTTTTCGAAATAAAGTAGGTACGCTCTCTACCTTTCGTATATTTTTTGTTATCGAGTTAAAAATTTCTACAAGAATAGGCCAGGAGAGGCCTAAGGTTGTTCGGTATTGAGTTTGACAAACGTTGATCAATTTTATAGAATCACTAGTATCGTACCCGGCTTCGCCCACGTTTATTTTTAGTATCGTTACCTTAAATAAAACCAAAAGCTATGATTTTCAAATAGAATTTGTATTTAATAAACGTTTAAACATTATCATTGAAGTATAGTTTACCAAAGTCAATCCTTCAACACCTGTGTATAAACAATATTTTTTGTTGACTTATTTTCATCTGCCAGCACATATAAGTTTTTAGGTGTCTCCGCCCGTGACATTGCTACGTATAGTTGTCCATGACTGAAGCATTCATCCCTTAAATCAATTCCTACCACATTGAGTGACTGCCCTTGGGATTTATTGATCGTTATAGCGAACGCAAGACGAATCGGGAACTGAAGGCGTTTGAATTGAAAAGGTAGATCATTGGGAATAATTGGAATTCTGGGAATGAACACATTTTCCCTTTTAAATTGTCCAACCAAAATTGTTGCCTCAATTATATACGTGTTCATCACCTTCACAACCAAACGCGTTCCATTGCATAATTTTGGAGGATCCAAATTCCTTAACAACATAATAGGGCTTCCAATCTTGAGTGTGATTTTATGTTGTGGTATGCCACTTGGATTGAGCGTATTTAAGAACTCAACTGGATAACTGGTGGCCTCTTCTTCGTCTACCATCTTGTCAATTGAGTAAAATGACTTCGATTCAACCGCAATCATTTCTTGAATGGTGAAATTGATTTCGTCGACTTTAACATTAATTGGTGCAAGTATTGCTCGTTCTTGAAGCCAACCGTGATCTACAATGTGTTGTGTTAGATTTGGATACACGTGGTCAATCAGAATTTTAATGTTTTGACATGTGTTGCAAAAATCTTTATTCAATTTGATTATTCCAGTTTTCACATCCAATTCTTCTTTTGCGTTGCCAACACTCAGCAGATACCTGGAAAATTGCAGTGAGTCGAATCCATTTGATTGTTTTACCCGCATGTTTGCTTGGAGCTTTATGTTTTTTACAAATCTCCACAGTTGCGATGATTTGATACAGGCTTTTATCTCGTCGTACATGTTACCTCTAGGAATGACTGGCAGTGTTTGACGAAAATCTCCAGCAAGGATAACTAACAATCCACCCATAATGTTATTATTTTCGCGAATGTCTTGCGGTGATCGATTTAAAGCTTCCAACCCATGTTTATGCATCATTACTACTTCATCCCATAAAATCGCCTTATATTCTTTTAATACCTCCGCTTTTCCAGTTTCTTTCTTAATTCCGCATACTGGCATCTCGTTGTGTATGAGGTCAATTGGAAGCGATAGTGTAGCATGAGCTGTCCGACCGCCAGCCATTAGGGTAGAAGCGATGCCTGAAGAGGCCATTGCGAGTGCAATTTTCTTTTCTCCTCTGATTCTAGCAAGTATTATGTTGATAAGGAAAGTTTTGCCAGTTCCGCCAAGTGCATCTATGAAAATTATGCCACCTTTTTTGTCAACCAAACGCTGAAAGATTTCATTATAAATTTCTCGTTGCTCTGCATTTATAAGTCCTTCATTTATTTCGACGTATCTGTTCATTTTGTCAGTGTCATATGAAAGCTCACGCGACATCTCTCTATTCAAGCTGTCTTCTGTTTTACGCGATGGGCTTGGAATTCCAAATAATGATAAAAGTTTTCCTGACATATCAATAACTTTGTCTTCGATCATTATCAGTGCTTCATTGTAGATTTCATCTGTGAAATCTAAGTTCAGATTGGGATTTTCTCGATGCAGACGTCGCAGAATATCTTCAGACATGCAGTCCTTGTATTTTTCCCACAGAGCTTTTGGATTGGACACCTCGCAGCATGAGAGTATGATAGCAAAACAGTTCGAATTTTTGAAGGTGAATCTGATTCTTTCGCTTCGTTCAATGACTCATCCCACTGGTTGTCATTTTCTAAGAGCCCCATAGCCAAACATGCAGCGTGATATGTCTCACATAAATCTCCATTTACGGTTCGTAAATCATTAAAACTTGTAGGTCCCTTGATCTTATGAAGAAGCATTCGTATGTAGTAACATTCTAAGTTCCTCAAATGGACTGTATAGACGCGACCAAGTGCGTCACCAGAACGGACGCCGCCATGTCCTTCTAGAATTGAGCCTTGTTTGCAACGATTGAATACTTTCTTCGATTTGTCCCACGTAAAATATTTCGGTACTTCAAAATATAGCAATGTGTTTGCAAAGTCGTCTCTTTTGCACAGTTCAAAGAATTCTGTTAAAGTAGTTTCTGGTGGATTTGCTAGGCGGTCTTCTAGATTATTTTCATTAAAGTAAACTCTCTGGCCATTCTCCAAATGTACATCAAGGTGCATCATAGTTGGGTAGCGTTCGTGAATTGGAAATCCAAAAATACGCCACGCAGCTTCATTACTACTTATATACCGGCCTGCTTGATATTCAGCAATTTCATCCACTTGATCAGAGCCCTTGTGTACATATTTGAGAATGTACTTGATCGATTTCACTGAGTTGTAACACTCAACGTTAATATGGGCATCAAACATCTTCAAAAGTAATGGACTGTAGGGGACAATCCATCTATTGTCAAGCTCAACTTCTTGAGTTTCACGCCCTGACCTTAATTTAACGTATGCTGTAAATCCACCATCTTCAGGCTTACGACGACGGTAGAGCGGATAACCATCAGTCGCTGTTTGCGTTTCGCTTATCAGTGGTCGCGGAAACATCTTTGTGCACTTTCCATCCTTCATGCATGGTGACTTTGGATTCAACGAACCGCACGGACCGTGCACCATGTTTTTCATAACGATATCGTATAGGTTTTTATCGGTAAGTGGGTTGGGGATTTCAGCTGAGATAAGTTGATCGATTTGATTTGGATTTAATTCTTTCAATAACCATATTAAAATATGAGCGTGTGGCAGACCTCTCTTTTGCAATTCAATTGAGTAAAGCCAGTACTTAACGGTTCCGAAGACTTCACTTTTAATAAGTGTATCTACAAATTAAATTACCTTTCGTCGGAAAATTCTTGCAACCAAATCGTGACGGTCCGTTCTTAATTGGCCGTTAATTAAATTTTCCTGCATTTCCTGGCAATTCGGATTGAATGTGTAAGTAATAAAAAGAGATGGCTTACCTCCATGTCGAACGTATGTAATTGCGTCTTGGGCATATTCGTGCATATTTCGTGGTCCCCCAGTGTATGTTGAAGGAAGTATCACCAGCTTTCCGTGATTTGTAGCAACTCCATCATTTGCTACTTTAAGTGAATATACTCATTGACACGAAGTTTCTTTTGGTTGAGGCGAATGTAGAGCAGCCGTTCATGTTCCATTTTCGCATACATATCCACCAGATACTGATGAAGTAGTTGCCGGTAGAGTAGAAGATGATTTATTTGATTTTGCCTCACCATTAAACGGTAAGAGTAGGAAGACATGGCTGATATAGTTTTGCTGACAGTATTATTTGTTCCGGGATCAACTTGGCTAATGTTTATTGCATAACCGTCTTCTCCTCTTGGAAACATGAGCGGATATTACAGTGCATCATAAGATATATGCGTTTCGCTGATTCTCTTAAGCTCATTGCTTCTCATCTTCAAGACAATATCTCTGTTTTCGAAGTCATTTCCAGCAATGATAATGGCAACTTCATTAACTGTTGGTTCATTTAAAACTCTGGCATGTCCTGCGTGTGGTTTTTTATCAGCTTTGATCACTATTTTCATGTCATCTTGTATATTTTCGTCTAATGCAGTTTTGAATGTCCTCACGTAGTGATTGTGTTCATGTAACATCTTCTGAAGTGATATGATTAATTTTTTATCGATCCCAGGTATAATGGAGCAACGACGTTGAGCTTCTGCTTCTTCATCACCCAAAAAGTAAATCTGTAGGAATTTCGCATCTTCGTGAGGCAGCGGAAGAAGTGAACCGCCTTTGTGATACACTTGGCCTTGTATGGAGAAAGTTGGCATGAACCCTTTGTTTTTATTCATTGGCACGGGTGTACCAAAAGAAGTCATTTGAAAGCTTGAATTGTATTTCCGTATAAGATTGAGAAACTCCTTTGATTTTTGATGATCACCATTCATCAGACTGTTTAATGGCTCTGGTAACTTGTCGTAGTTGGGCAACTTGACTTTTCCGTTGGAACAACATAAACCGGGTGTCTCTTCTTTAAATTGGAGTGCTCCACAGAAATTACACTTATTGTCCATCTTACCAATAAGAACTTGCGGAAAATTCATGTATTCCAATGACGGATCATAATGAAATGCTTCTTCTTTCAGGTTAAGCCAGTTGTTAGCTCTCAATTTTCTTTGTCGCTCTCTTTTCATTTGTAGGCAGACATGAGTTACATCAGGTGTTTCGATTTGCCGTGACTTTATCTTCCTTTGTCTATTTGCTTTAAAGACGGTCGGACTTTTCTTCAATAGTTTCGTTTTGAAATGAGGTTTGTTTTCTACGTCTGTCTGCTTCAAGCTCTTTTTATTTCAGAGCTTCTGAAGCATTTTCGCTTGATACTTTTTTCTTTTTCGTATCAATACGGGTTGGATTAAACACGGCACGTCGCTTTCTGGGCATTTTTCGTTTTTTCTTATTTTATTTTCAATGACTTGACTGTTTACTGCTTCACTAAAATGTGAATTGCATTTGAAAATTCATGTCAAACAAAAACAAAATTTCCGTTCACCGTATCATAGCAACCTTTTCTTTTTTTTTAAAAGCGCAAGCTATACCTACTACGAAGAATAACTTTGCTTTTTTAAAAATTAAAATTAAACGTCAAAATTCAATAATACTCTTAGAAAATTCAAATGTCCGTAACTCCTTAAGGACTTAACTTGAAGAGCTGAAAATAGTTGCGTTGACCTAGAAATCAGGAGACCTTTCCAAAAAAAAAGAGTTTAAGGGACGGAAATCCACACTTTAAGAATTATAGTATAGATGCATTTTTGTAATTTTTCGGAAAAAAATTATTTTTGCTCTAACTTTCTTAAGTTTTCATCTATTAAACTGAAATACTATTTCCTCTATGAAGTCACAATTGAGATACCATTTGTAGAGGAGAATCCGTGGGTTGGCGAGAATTACGAGAAAGAGGGTGAAAAATTCATATTTACACGCCTTTTTCTAATTATTAATACATGGGAGGGTCTAGTAAAAACATGATTAAAAATATATAATAATTTTTATGAATTTCATTTTTAAAAATTTACATGCAGTTAAATTGCTGGCGTGAAAAATATGTTAAGTTCAAATATTCTGGATGAGGGTCCACGGATGACCTCGTCCGTGGACTTCTCCCCGCTGGACGCCTCAGCGACGTCTGCGTTGACTATTGTCAATGCTATAACGGCGCGGACGCTGCGCCCCAGCTCGTCGACTTCGCCTCGGTGTTATATTCTGTAAGAACATATATATCATATCAATCATTTATACGGAAAGAAAAATTGTTAACAAAGTTATATTAAAAATACTTACCGTGGATCTCGGATTCACCGATGGCGATTTCGGAAGCTGGGGTTCAGCATGGTCCGACGTAGCAGCCCCGGCATTCTGAAAATGACATATTTATTTGTTTCAAATGTATTCATAATTGCCGATTGCGAGCGGACAATTTCGGCTACAATCTATAATAATTTTTTATTAATATTATAGAATTTACATTTTCTGCAGCCGCCGCCGTATTTTCGCTTAGCGTTGTTTGGCCTGATGGAGATGCCGTGTTCTCCATGGCACAGTCAATCCCATCCTCCTCGGGATTGACCGCGCTAACCCCCTGCACGATGTAATTATCTATCTAATTATCTATCCCCTGTCTGGACACTCACCAGGCTAAGCGGTTCATGCGGCGTAGCTCTTACTACGTTGCAGGCACCGCAGTCTCATATCCACGCTCAGCACACAATTAAGATAATTGTGTGCTGCTCACATTGTGTAATATTCAGAATTCAGTTTGTTTTATTCAATGTTAATTTGTACCTTTTTTCTAAATTCATGTTTTTGACTGATTTTCTAAATTAACTTATTTTGGCATTAATTTTCAATTTTAGTGACCACACATTTTGTATTAAAATTGTACTTTGTACCACGGTTGGAAGGTAGAATAAACTACTTCCTCACGATAACGTCTACTTGGTCTGGTTTTATTTTCCTCTTGTCTCGAGTGAGTACTCACATTCCGTCAATATATTCACAGGTCGGTCAAGCCATCACCGGACGGATTCTCAACATCTTTTGTTGATTTCTCAACATTGAGGGATTCCGATCCCTCGTAGTAATAATTGGTATATCGCAATTCTGGAAAAAAAATGAATGCGGGTCGATCGATAAATAGTCGGCTTGGTAAAGAAAATCGCGTTTTTTTGGACAAAAATCTTTTTATTTTTCAACATAATCTCCTTTTAGCTCGATACACTTATTCCAACGATTTGCCAATTTTTTGATGCCCTCCGAATAATACGTTTCCGGAAGGTCCTCAAAATAGGCCTCTATTTCGGCGATGAGGTCATCTCTGGAACGAAATCTCTTTCCATCAAGCCATTTTTTCAGGTTTGGAAACAGAAAGTACGCGGAGGGGGCCAAATCTGGAGAATACGGTGGATGCGAAAGCATTTCCTATTTAAATTCATGAATTTTGGCCATCAGCTACACGTTCTCTTTTATGGTCGACAGTGAGCAAACGCGGCACCCATCTTGCGGATAACTTTTTCATACCCAACTGATCACTCAGGATTGAAATCACTGAGCCATATGATATGCCTGTGGCCTCAGCAATCTCACGCACTTTTAGTCTCCGATCATTTAACACCATATCGTGGACTTTTTCAATTGTTTCTGGTATGACGACCTCACTTCGACGACCTGGACGTTCATCGTCAACAATGCTCGTACGATCGCGTTTAAATTCAGCTCTCCAATATTTAATGGTTGATAACGAAGGTGCAAGGTCCATATAAACTTCGTCTAGCTCTGCTTTGATTTCATTGTTCGTTTTTTTTCAAAAATAAAAATCGAATCACTGCACGATACTCAATTTTTTCCATTTTTGTAAAAACACAGAAGTTGTTTATCTTTCGACGCTGTCAAACGCAAACTAAACATCACAGCGAGCTGAAACTTCGACAACAGTCATGTGAAGGATGGCACTACTAAACGTCGCTATTGATTTCTTTCCTCGACCAACAGATGACGCAAGGACTATTTATTGATCGACCCTCGTATATCATAAGGGTTCGAATAAATCGAAGTGAATAAACGGGTATGAATGTTGCAAGGACTGTATAAACATATATACACAGACATGTCCAGACATGTTTTCTAAATGAGATTTCTCGATATTTTTAAACGTTTGAAATGATGGCATGAAAATCTTGACTTTTTTCACATTGAATTAAGCTCTTCATGAGGAAGTAAAATCCAAAATTTTCACCTACAATGTTATTTTTTAACTTGTCCAACGACGATCGGCGACGTCGGCGACGACGCGCGGCACGTTGTTGGGATTTTTCTGTAACAAAAACCCATTCGAGTTCAGACACTTTTTCCTCGATTCACGCGGCGGATATATATAATAAAAGTAACAATAATTTCTTATGCTTTATGCGAATAAAAACTTTCACTTACTATTCGACATATATCAGCACGACTGCTTGACGAAGACTGCAAGCGCTCGCAAAGTAATCGGCTGCCTAACACTGCCCCCGCTGCTCCTGTGCACTGTTGACAAAAGCGCGAACACAATTCACATATGTACACGTTGTCACACATATGTGCGCGTTGTCATATATACACGTCGAAAACCTCGAAACTCACACTTTGCGATAGTCGAATAAATTTTGCAGTTGTTTCTTGAGAGTTTTTGCGTTTATAATCTACTATGTGGTGAGCGTGCGATAATATTGAGAGTAAAGTATAAAAAAAGTTATGAATTGCCGTTACGGCGACAAACTTGCCCATCTGTGGCCATCCAAAAAACGATTGAGCAACTCAAAGAAATCTCGTAAACGGTAAGTACGCTCGTAGTGATAAGGTGTATCAAGGGTGCCTAAGTGCACTGTGAGAGGAAGAGCAAGAGACGGAACGAAATTAATTACATTCATCTTTTTCTTATCGCGGCACGTGCAGTTACCGTGTATCTTGTTCAGTGTACCGTGCTATGAGAGAGAGTGGGATAGACGGAAAACAAATGCCGGTGTCCTTTTCTTATCGTCGCAGTCGCATAAGAAAGCAATCTACACGTTTGTAATTTGCACGATTCTTTTTACCGAATTCGATCCAGTTTTGCCTCATAGAGGAAACTTTCTTTTCATGGGGAAAAATATCGACACTTACATGGCACAGTGCTTGCAATGTTTCAAAACATCGACATATAGCATTTATGGTGCCTTCCACAGGTGCACTGAGCGTGCACAGTCACCAGTTTTCTAGATGCGAGCAAGTGATATAAGTATACACTCAGGGCACGCATCTACACTACTATATACTATATATTTGCATGTTAAAACAAGCACTCATCTTTACCAGTGGAAAACGCTATTAGAAAAAATGTCTGGGCGTATGTGGGTATGTAATGCGTTGGGTCACTGCGTTGCCCGTATACTGCTCTGCTTACCATAATATAAATACTATTTCAGTTACCTATAACGAATAAATACTATTAATTATGATTTTACTTTACTACTCAAATTAATTACATAATAATAATAACAATAATATAATAATGAATTTTACAATGTAAGCACTCATAAACATTTATATTTAGGAACGCAGACATAGGTCCAACATATTACATACCTATAAGAAATTGTCTGTAGGGAGTGCAATGAGAGGAAGGCAGATTCAAACAGTCGAAGCACACTCTTCTCAATCGATTTATACTCGCTGCATTAACTCGAAAACCAAAAGACGGAAAAGGTTGGCAATAGAACTATCCTTAATCTACAACCCCTGGCTGTTCAAATCCAGGGGGTGCCAAACCACTGTGCTAAGAAATAATTATGGTTCAGTGGTTGGCCACTATTGGGATCGAATTAAGGGTGTTCGCCCGTATCTGCCTCTACCATTGATTATTCCCTTGTACCCCCCGCTTAGAATTAAGAGGGACTTATGCCTGTATGATTCCATAACATCCACGGTGAGTAATTTTGTTGTCAGCCGATCTAATACCATTGATGTAGTCGGTACCGATAAGGGCTATGTAACCGAAAACTACCATAACATCCACGGTGAGGAATTCTGTTGTCGGCCGATCTAATACCATTGATGTAGTCGGCACCGATAAGGGCTCCTATGTAACCAAAACTACCAAGGTAACCTTGCAGCCACCTTGAAGTACCGTGAGAGAATTATTACTCCCTCCACGGGTCAAAGATGCACAGTAGAATGATATTTAAGCAAGTAAAGCAGAACAGCTTAGGTCAGTCTTTGGCTCAGTCTTTCGCGCAGTCTTTCGCGCAGTCTTTCATCAGTCTTCCATCAATCTTTCCTTGGTCTTTTCCGGTCTATCAACTGATCAAGTCATTAGGCATCAGTCCCACGCGACACTCAGTGAGTGATTCTAAAATTGTGTATTAACATTCGGAATAGTTCTATTATTCAATACCCATTGTCAAAATAAATTCATCATCAAATAATTAAACCGTGAGTGATTCGAACTACACCTATCCTCCCACATTCGACGGGGATTGAACCGTCATCCTTAGTATCAAGTAAAAACCTCAGTAAATATATCCCAGGGAAACTACGTGTTGAGTCCGTTCGGTAGTGCAGGTCCTTTGCGGAATTGATGCACGCCTACTATCTTGGCATTGTACGGCCCCTGGAGGAACTGATTGACGTTTTATTAATCTCATACAACCATCAGGTTAACCCCGTTTCAACTTAGCCGCACACACTGCGCTGATCATTTTGTGCAGAACCCTTGTGGAACACATGCACAATTAGCGTTATGGTGTGATGTGGTTGGTTGAGGAGGGATTCGACTTGTAGGTACATAACCATACAACCCAGGAAAAACTACGTGTTGAGTCGGTTCGGTAGTGCAGGTCCCTTGCGGAATTGATGCACGCCTACTGTCTTGGCATCGTACGGCCCCTGGAGAAACTCATTGGCAGTTCATTAATTTCATACAGCCATCAGGTTGACCTCGTTTCGATTTGGCCACATATACCGCTCTGATCAACCTGTGCAGAACCCTTGCGGAACACATGCACGATTAGTGGTATAGTATGATGTGGTTGGTCGGAGAGAGATCCAGCTTGTCGGTCTATAACTCGTTAAATTCAACAAACGTCGTCCTAGTTCCTCCATCTTATACCTCCTTCTTCTATCGTCATAGAACATTCATGGCCAGACGACGCGGAGGCCGCAAATATCAGATCCGTCGAGTGCACTCAATCGTTGCACAAACACTGAGCTTAGTGAATTCCCTAAAAGACACGCTACACCGGAGCAAATCGCAACCGATTTGATCAGTGAACCCATTAATAACTGTCGTTTACCAAGGGGCAACAACCGTACCATAGCAAAAGTAGCTCAACGAACGCTTGCGATACAGCCTCCTTCAAAACTGGTCATAATCAGTAACGTGCCATACGTGGGACCTACGGTCATTATCACCGAAACCAGTACAGCAGTACCTGCCGTACCGAACCACCCAGTCCCTGAACCAGCGGTTCCAGTGCCAAGGAAGAACCCCGAAGCTATTCCACGACAATCAGCGACCCGTCGGCGATTCACCAAGGTGGTCCAGCGAAGGCATCGTACAACCATCAAGCTGAGCAACATCCCAGTCATCACGATTGATTAGGATATACCCGCTACGCCCTACGTTCAACCACGCAGCCTAACACAATGAACGGCCGTAACCGGTGACTAACCAGCTATTACCATTCTTATAATATTCGCTTTGAACTCGAGGGGGAATTTCTGTTCAGCCCACATTAGTTAAAATTTCTAAGGTTAGTGAAGGTCTCCTCCCTACCGGTGAAGCCCGGTTCAAGCGAAACCTAATTTCTGCCCAAAATCCTGTGGCGTCCATGTGCGCATCCACATCTTGTTTTAAAAAACAAATCAAGATCTGTTGGTAGGACGTAACAGTATATATGTATGTATACATGTATCTATATTAGGGTGGTTGTTTGAGAAATCCGTCTGATGGTGTTGTTTGACAGATCTTGAACCTGTGAATATATTGGAAAGAAGATGAGTCTTCACTCACGACAGGGTGAAATAAAACCAGACTAGTAGATGGAATTTGGAGAAAGTGGTTTATTGCACCTTCCGCTTAACTACAAACAAATCATATAATTTTGAATAAAACACTGAAGTGAGAATAGATAAATGAAAGACCAAATTTAGAAAAAGTACAAAATAATATAAATAAATGCCCCAAAATTCCAAGAATAATAAAAATGAATTTGATTAATTGAACTGCATTTGAGTGCATGAGCTGAGAACCAGCACACAATTATATTAATTGTGTGCTGTGAGTACTGAGAGTGATGTGCGCACCGCAGTCAGTGCTGCGGAGCATACAACGCAGTGAGATGTATGACTGCGTAGACAAATTTACTGCCTGTCAGCAAATACTCAATGTGATGGTGAAATAGAATTTAAAGAGAGTGTGTGCTAGCACATGCAATTCTGACAATTACTTGGAATTCTATTATGACAGGCTGTGATGCGGTCTACGCTCTAGAGCACAGAAGTGTGAGCTTGAGGATGCACAAATGATTGGACTGAATTCACAACACTCTCCCAGCAAGTTTAATTGGGGGAAAGTGCAGTGAATTGGTAAAAACACACACAATTATATTAATCGAGCATGCTAATAATTGAGTGAAAACGTGGTGCAGCCCGCGCTGCAGAGCACGCCACAGTGTGAGACCTTTATGAGGATGTACCGATGTGTAGTTCACTCCTCACCGTCATTGAATTACGTTAAATTGTAACGGTGTACTCTTACCTGAGTTTTGAGTCCTGGTGAGCATGATGAGCGCGTCCTGAGCGAAAAGCCAACGAGAAAAGTCGAAGATGATGGTGCGCCGTTCCTCGATGTCGTCGCAAAAGTCACTGAATTTTTCAATATGGCTGCGGAATATGAATTAACGTTGAGCGCTGAAGTCAGTTGAGCGAGATAGCCGGTGAGCGAAACCGAAGTCAAGCGAGAGAGACATCCTCTCGCTCGACGCGGCGTGTCAACGAGGCACATCCTCGGCTTCGCGAAGCCCTGCCTCGGCTATCTTCGGCTCAACCGAACGACGTGTGCTTGAGCACAGCAACAGGTCGACGCACGGCGAATATCGATCGCCGTGCGCCAGCTGATTATCCAATAGTGGTCCTTATATGGGGTTTGTTGGCCATTGCCAGAAGAAGTTGATTTTTTCCTTAAAAAAACACACGTTTCTTCGTTTTTGCTTCCTCATAGAAGAAGTTTTTCGACGGTGAAAAAATGTTGTTTCCAGTTTTCGATGTCAATGTGTTAAAAATATCCCAAAACGTCGAAAAATCATATTTAGAAAAAATATCCGGATGTGTGTGTGTGTGTGTATGTATGTTCTGACACTGTAAGATACTTTGAGCATCGTGCGGAATCTCGAGGAAGCAATTTGCAAATTTCAATTTGCAGCTTGTTTTAATATCCCAACCGTTTGACCGATTCTCTTCAACTCTTGTGCAAAGTTTCTATGCGGTGGGTCAAACCGTTCTTTACATACGTGCGTTTCAATTTTTCAATGCCAGCACATACATGCATACATACATATATGCATACATACGTATGTACGTATATGTGCACATACGTCCAGTAATGTATTGTTGATATTATGTTTGGAATATTTTGTGATATTTTTTGTGAAAACAGTAATCGACCAGGACATCCTGGTGCACTATTATCTTAACCTCCCCCGATTAATGACTATTTTTGACATCACATTGAACATTTTTTCCAAACAGCGATAGAATAAGATCGCAATTCGAAAAAGTCCGTAATATAACACTCGAAACCTCCCCTCATATTTGTCACTCGTATCCATGGCTACATGTCTTCGAATTTTTATAAGAATGTCTATTAAACAATGCAATGTCATGAATATATGATATATATATAAGCAGTATATTGATAATAAATAGTGTAATGAAATAAACAACGGGCGAGAATTACCCATGTCTGGGTTTCAATTACTGAACAAATATGTGCCAATTAAATCTAAATTCTGTACAAAACCGTGATTATTTTCACCGTATTATCGTATACGAATAATCTCACTACATGACACCAATTTAGATCGACACTGTAGCGTGGTTAACGGCCGTTTTAAATAATGCTTAATAAAGGTTACAAAAAGTAAAAACAGTACAGTACCCGCTTCCATAACTGAACCCCCAATTTTCTAACCATTTTCTAACTGCTCCTTTCGTCGTTTTGTGTGTTTCTCATAGTCGTCGCGCTGATTGCGCAACCGAAAATAGTTAGGGTATTGAAACTGGGAAGGAAATACGCGGGAGTCATCGATCACAATCTTCGTTTGATCAAGAACGATTGATAAGTGCCGATATCATTTGGAAGAAGGGGACGGCCGATGAAGACAACTGCGTAGCGTCAAATCGTATCCAGATAACCGAAATCTTAGCTCTACAAACAGGTAAATTTATCGTTCGAGGTTCATACCACCAAGGCGATGATATTTTTTCAGCATTTTCTCGAGGAAAGCAGTGTACCGCAATGGCTGCAGCAGCTATTGCAGCTGCACATCTGTTGCGTCCCTCAACGTCGACGGAAGATATATACAGTGAACAGCATATTATTCGCGGGCGATAATCTTTTCCTGTCAGCTATAATAATCCGTCGTCCCGTGAATATTGCTGAACGTGGGGCTCAATATTTGACGCCTGAAGAACTACCGGAAGTGGTAGATGTACTGTCTACAAGATGCAAAATCACACTGGGAAATGAAATATTCGGTCATCTCTAGTTTGGCTTAGAGAAAACCGGTTTTCCAAGTTTAAAGACCGCAATCGTTACTTTATTTAGCGATGTAATCAACAACAAGGAACCGTCTTGTCCTGCAGCAATTGTTACGTGCAACGGAGTGTCCATCGCCCTCTTTGTATTCGATGGCCTTATGTGGATGTTTGATTCTCATTCCCGAGATGAGTTGGGAAAAACAACTCATGATGGAAAGGCCTGTTTGATTGGTTTCTTACAAGTGGATACCCTGTTTGAAATTTTGATGATGAATCTGCCAAGAAGTAATGCAGCTGACGCATACGGGAACCAATACATGCGCACACCTATCATCATCGACACTGTATTACCTATTGGCGGAACTTCGAAACCAACAAACGCGGACCCGGCAGCATCTTCCGAAAGTGTCTTATATGAAGAAAATCAGTGTATTGTACGCAGCATAACTTCTGATTCGGCAGGCAGTGTTGCAACACAACAAGCGGAATCTCTTATTCGTTCTGAAAACGTTCTGCAATTTTCCGTAAATGAGAAACTGTATACCTCCGAATGCACGAATATCGACGATGAGCAATCAATAACTCAGGAAGTTGAACGTATTTGCGAGGAAGAACTATCCATGGAGGCGCACAGTTTGATTCGTTGTAGTTGATCAGTTGAAGAATACGGCAACGAAGAGTCCAGTGAAAGAGGAATTCATCAGTTCGGCTACATTGGGAAGCAGCTACATGAAAACTTCGACAATCACGCGCCAATATTCAACTGTGGTTTCGAAAACCTCGTCTTATTAAATACACGACGCTCCGGACTCAAATCAACCCTCAGATTCAAATGTTCTCTATGTAATTTTGATCAAGACATATGGAGTGAGCCGCCTGATGATAGCGAGTTAGATATAAATAGCGCAATGATTCTTGGTGCTATTGTTAACGGAATAGGATTCTTCCAAGCAGAGAGCTTGCTTACAGGTATGAATATTCGCTGCATAGCCGAATCAACATATCAACGGTACCACGAATCAGTCGTAGCGGGCTTATCGGAGACTGCTTTTCTGGACATGATGAAAGCAGGACACGAAGAACGTTAATTAGCAATTGCACGAGGAGATATTTGTCAATGGAGTCCCTCATATTCGTGTGATTGCCGATGGCAGTTGGATGAAAAGATCGTATCAAACTGGGAAATTTGAATCGCCCTCAGGTGCCGGTGCAAATGTTGGCGAGCAACGAGAAAGGTTCTATTTATTGGTTTGCGAAATAAGTTTTGCTCCATGTGTGATGTTGCTTCGACTCATAATATAGAACCGCAACACACATGCTATAAAAATTGGGGTAGCAGCCGAAGCTCATCCAGTATGGAGGCACATGCTATTGCAGAAGGCTTCAGAGTGAGCGTCGAGCAGCATAGACTCATATATTCGGTACTGATCGCTGATGGAGATAGCAGCGTCTTCAATCGAATTAGTGAAATGGCGCCTTATAGAGACTACGATGTGCATGTAAAAAAAATTGAATGTCGCAATCACATGCTACGGAGTGCTCGAAGAAATCTTATGAAAGTTGTAAATACTGGAATACTAGGGCCATTAAAACGAGTTGTAAAAAATAACATAGAAAACATCATACGCCATACGTGTACGGCAGTCCAATACAGATTGGAGGAAACTACACCGTGGGCGGAGAAAAAAGTGAGCCTCAGGGAGGTTATTTTGAACATACCGAGCCATGTCTTCGGCGAACACGTCAAATGCCTGCAGACTGTTATTGCGATTATGGAGCTGTTACCGGAACCGAAATTAATTATGCGATAACTTTGAAGAAAGTAGGCAAATTCGATGATATTCCGGATTGTGTCCGTCGTTTGGTGGATAACGCTGATAGTTTTTTGTACGGTGTCAGCAATAATGTCGTTGAAAGCTTTCATAATATTATCGCCAAGTTTATCGGCGGGAAATGGGTACATTGGGGAAAGCGGAGTTCATATAACGCTCGAGTTTCCGGTGCGGTCGTTCAATTTAATACGAACGACGTGATGACTGCATTTTCAAAAACAACTGGGAAAAAACCATTCGATGTTGTTCTCGCGTTAGAAGAATGACGAGCTCATTTTAATGTATTGAGGCAACACAGAATGAATGCTGAAAGGGATCAGCCTAAGAGAACTTTTATAAAAATACTGGTCCTGATAAAGATTACGGACCTCAAGCGGAAAAACCCGATCTGGACAAAGGCACGTATACGGCCGAATATGTAAGACTTATCCATAAGCTGAAGGAGTTTCAAAGGACACGTGAAGAACTCGAAAGAGATACATTACTTCAGAATGGCAGTATGCTTTGGCAATCGGCGCGCCGAAAACTACTTACTGCATCTAATTTTGGTGCTGTTTGTCACATGAAGGACTATACATCGTGATGTGGCATTGTCCAACGAATCGTTTATCCTAAAGAAATGGGTTACATTCCATCCATTCGATACGGCAATCAAAACGAGGATGTCGCTCAACAAACTCTACAGCAGTATGTGGGCTGCAATATTGAGCCATGTGGTTTATTTATATCACCTCTATGAGAAAGTATGTTGATCGATTTTGGAAAAACTTTGAAAAATCGATTTAAAAGGTGGAAAATATGTTTAAAAGTAAAGTAACAAATGTACTGACATTGAACATTTAATAAAATTTGAAACCCGCGATCGATTCTCACCAAATTCAAAACTAACAAGGAAAGGTACTTCGGTGTCCCCCTCCGATTTTAATGCAACTCACGTATGTTGTAGAGCATCGAAAACTAAAAGACACGTATTTTTTTTTATCGGCGGAAAAACATTTTTAAGGGGTGAAATCGCCCTTCAAAAATAGCATGTCGAGGGGTGATTTTGCAGTTTCACCCAGAAGGCGTCAACCGATTTTAATAAAACAAAAACCGAAGCAAGGAATAATCCTTCAACTATTTCGCGACATGTGGTATCGCCTCGCATGCAACTCAGAAAAAGAATCGAACGACAACGACGTCACAACTAAAAGAAAAATGGATCGTCGATAAGCTCTAAAGTCCGAGTTCTATTGTAATTCCGACAATCCCCCGCATAGAAAATTAAACCCTCCAGGACCTATATAAGGACGGGAAAATGCCCGAAAGAAATAGTTTCAGAGTTCAGAGTGAACAGTAGGAGTCAGTCAGAAGACACAGTTAGTCGGAGAGCGAGAGTAGACGCTCCCGAAAGATAGAACAGCCTACACTGTGTACAGCCACAGTGTCGAGCGTTCGTCGCGTTGCGATTAAAACTGGCGAGCGAAACAAGCTCACCACCGCGGAGGAACCCCACCCTGTAGAGTCAGCTAAAATTCAGAGTGAGTACTTAGAAGAAAAACGGTTAAACAGTCGAAATTCAGTTCGATTTTACTTTTTCTCGGTTTTAATGTCAATCATACGTAATTTATCTCAAGTTTAAAAAAATCTAGAAAAAATTGAATTCAATTATTTTCTGCCGTTTTTGTACAAGTCCACACTGTTTATTTCGTTTTACTGTATTATCGAATCATAAGTAACGCGTTAAGTGTATTGTGTCCAAAAATAACGATCGCTCGCGCACGGTAATAGCGAACGTACGTGTATCACTTATTCCGTTATTTAAATAAAATTTTAACAGCTTCACGAATCATCGAGTTTAACGATTTTTACTTTAACAAACGGTTAACGGAAACAACTTCACTAGAAAACCAAACGTAAGTACCAACGCAATTTTCTAATTTATTTTATCTGATATTTCCGTAAATTTTTCCCCATGTGAAAGTAACCTACCATTTTCCTTCCCCCTAAAACCTCTTCCTCCGCGGGTTAATTTATCAATTTAGTTTATCGAGTCGAGTGACGGTTAACGCGAATAATCAACGCGCATTATCAGCCCTGTCCCGAGTAATTGTCCGAAAGGTTCGACTCAAAAGGGCGCTTGCGTCTTCGGTATTTCTTGTCAGGTGTGGTAAAGGGAGAATTCATTCTCCTTGACCAGAGTACGGAAAACTCACGCCGAAACGCCTTACACGTCTTAAATTTGTCGGTTTTTGTAAAAACATCGCACGGGTTTGACGTAACAGTAGACCGTACTGTACAGATATGGACACATCCGAGGGCTGTACACACGATGACACGACTGAGCAAGCGTTTGACGGCACATGGGTCGTGGACGAACTGAAAAAAGCTGTGTCGCTCGGATATAAAGTGACGCGTATCTATGAAATTTGGCAATACGTTGTTACGCAGTATGACTCGACAACGCGACGAGGTGGTCATTTTGCTGAGTATATCAATACATTCCTAAAAATAAAACAGGAGGCGAGTGGACCGCCAACAGAGTGTAACGATGACGAGGATGCAATAGCTCGTTTTATAGAGTTGTACAAGGAGTCTGAGGGTGTATACTGTGTTCAAAAAGTAAGGTGAATTTTGTTTTAAAATAAAATTTTTTAATTTATTCTTCCAAATCGATTTCGTCCCCCTGAAAATAATCCCCCCTAGCTACAATACATTTATGCCAACGTTTTTTAAATCTTTGAAGCATGCTAAAAAGTCGTCGTCAGGTATAGGCTTCAATGCGCGTAGCGACTCACGTTTGATCTCTTCAATCGACTCAAAACGATTTCCCTGGAGTGGTCTATTGAGCTTTGGGAACAGCCAGAAGTCACACGGTGCTAAATCAGGCGAATACGGTGGTTGTGGAGCGACATGAGTGGAGTTTTTGGCGAAAAACTCACGAAGAACCAAACGCGAATTTTGGCGCCAAACGCGATTTGACTCTTCTGAGGCACAAATGATCCTTCAAAATTGCTTATACTGATCCAATTGATATTGCAAGCATGTCGGCAAGGTCTCGAATTGTTAATCGACGATTTTCGAGCACCAATTCCTTGATTTTCTTGATGTGTTGCTCATCAATTGACTTCGATGGTCGTCCAAAGCGTTCCAAATCATCAACACGTTCCCTGCCTTCTTTGAAGTCTTTGTACCACTTGTAAACATTTTTCTGTGACATAGTCTCGTCACCGAAGGCCTTTTGTAACATTCGATATGTTTCAGCGGCAGAAATTTCATTCCGCAAGCAAAATTTAATAGCACTTCTTTGCTCAACAAAATTCGACATCCTAAAAATCGCCAAATTCACTTTTCTTTGTTCACAAAACCAAGCGTAAACTAAAAACTAGTGATGATATTGACATGTAATTTGTCACAGATGTCACTAACAGTCCTACCAACTTGAAAAAAAATTCATTTGTCCGATTCGGTTAACGCGGGAAGGTTAAATTAAAAATTCACCTTACTTTTTGAACACAGTATCTCGAGCGAAGTGCTTTGCCGTCAAATCTGGGTTTACGTTCGCTTGCAAAATTGGCTCTTAATTCATTCTGGGGAAAGTTTGGTCAACGTGAGATTCTCACGAAAACCGTTATCGTTTTCACACGCGCGGAGCTAATGAATTTACTAACGAGTCCGGAGATACAGGTAACGGGAATGCTACCGGTTAATCACAAGATCACGTACGAGTATATGAGCAACCGCGATGTTATCCAACCATCCCCGACATCAAATGCCGTGATTGCAGCATACACGACGGCACAGGCACGCCTAAAACTATACAGTTATCTTGAGGGGCTCGGGCGACGAATATTGTACTGCGATACGGACACCTGTATTTACGTGAGTCGCCTCGGTGGTAATGAGTATGAGCCGCTAATCAATCAATTTCTAGGAGATCTCACGGATGAATTAAGTAAATACGGGCCTGGCAGTTATAAAGGGTGTCCCAGCAAGAGCGCCGGATTTGAATTTGCCGCCATTTTGTTAATACGAGTTGTACGGTGATTTTTTTTTAGATTTGTCACGTACAGACCACGCGATTTAAGAATATGGAGAAGTATTCAAACCAACAACGTTTAATTATTGTAAAAACACATTACAAAAATGGTGAAAGTTTTGCGAAAACAGTTCGCCAATTACGTCAAGTTTTTGGTCGCAATAATGCGCAAAATGAATCGACAGTGAGGCGTTCAATTACAAAATTTCAGACCAAATTTACGCTGATGGATCAGAAGATCATTGTTCGTCGTCGTCCTTGTCGGTCACTCGAAAATATAGCCACAGTAACGAAATCTGTGGCCGAGAATCCAGGAACTTCCATTTGGCATCGCTAATTATATCGTTGTCTTCATACAATCTTGCACTCGGTTCGTAAATTGCGCAAAACTTTCTGAATTGTTTGAAATTTCTTGAATCTGTAAGGGTCTCTTTGAATGTAAAGAATCTTTGATGTACTATTATTATCAAGATTGTCTGATAAAATTTCTTCAGTACTTGAAAAATCACTTACTTCCTCTTTATTTATTTCTGTTTTTGTAATAATTAAATGACTTGACGTTAATTCCAAAGATTGTATATGACTATCTTCGTCTACTTTAATTAATTCCAAATTTTCCCGATTCAAGTTGCTGCTTCTCTCTGTATTTGCAATAATTTCCCCGGTTGAATTCGTTGTATAGGGAGTCTCGGGATGCGAACTGTCAGTACTTTCGTCAAAAAATTCTTCGACTGTCTCAAATTGGGATTTAGGAGGGTTATATATTCGAGATTTCCTTTTTCGGTCTTCAGAATAATCATGTATCACATTATCATCAAGTTTTACCTTTGATCGAGTTGAACTCTGAGAATCAGCTGGATGAAGTTGACAGATCTGTGAATGTATCGAATACCCATGAAAACTCACTCTCGACAAGGTGATAAATGAACCAGACACATAGTTGTTAAATTGAGGAAGCGGTTTATTCTACCTTCCGAAGTTACAACATATAGTTTAAATATAATTTTGGTTATAGTTTTGAAAAAAGTGTTAAACGTTAAAATAAGTAAAATTTGTAAAACAACAAAATTAATATAAAATAATTGTACCAAAAAGTCAAAGAAATTTAAACTGCATATAACCAAGTGAATTGATTACATCTTCTAAGCTGAGAACCAGCACACAATTATATTAATTGTGTGCTGTGAGTACTGAGAGCGGTGCGCGTGCAGCAGTCAGTGCTGCGTAGCACGTCACGCTAAGAGAAAAATGAGTGCGTAAGATGTGCAAATTATTCACTGCAAGCTCTCAGTAGATTTATTGGAGAGAAGTTGCAGTGAATAGATGAGAGCACTTGCAATTGAATTTGCATGAGTGCTGTGATTGAATGTGAGAACAGCTACGCAGTCAGCACTGCGTAGCACAACACAACATAGATTGAGGATGCACAAATGAGCAGTGTATAGTCACTGTACTTTCCCAGCAGATTTTCTGGAGGAAAGTACAGTGAATATAAAACACATGCATAATTATATTAATTATACCGGCAAAATACAGTGAGGAGAACATGGTGAGGAGAATGTGCTGCAGCGCACGCCACAGAGTGAGACAAAAATGTGAATGGACCGCTATTTTCTACTCCTCACCGACATTGAATTGCACTGAATTGTGACGGTGCACAGTAGACGCAGAGCCCGAAATCGTGGCAGAAAAGTCAGAAAAAAATTTTTACAATCGGGATATTTGAGCAGGCAGTCAGGTAGAGGACTAATGGCTGCGTTAAATTGTAAAAGGGGAACCTTTTTCACCGTATACCTTCGTCGCTGCGTCAGTTGGAAGTTAGCCTTCGAGACGAGTGTTCGCATCGCGCGCTGAACGAGCGAAAACTACCGTGACTTATAAAATCGATAACTTTAAAGTGAAGTGTTTTAAATCAATCCGGAGACATGGATACGACTTCTGGAGGTATGTAGAAGATATTTTTACATTGGTTGAGTTTAAAATAAATATGTAAATTATTGAAGTGTAGTATAAACTACTGCATAAATAAAGTGAAAGAATTTTGTAAACTTATATTTTCAACTATCCGAAAAGTTATACTTTCTGCCATATTCTGCGACAGCCAATGTCTAGGCCTTTAGTTTATTATATAAGCTTGCGAAATTAACAGGAATTAGCTGCCTAGAGCTGCCTAACTTTGTCTGTTATGGTTTTTGGCAACGTAAAACAGGCGGTTGCCGACCGTGCACGCGCGCGCGGCGCCATACGCCATGCCATGGGGCCATTGAACAGCTGCTACTTGAGCAATAGGACTATATCCATACATATACCATATATAATATATATATATATACATATATATATACAAAATACAAATTCAAGTAAATCATTTATATATCTATTTTTGTAGACATACAACAATACATATATATGTAAGTATATACTAAAGTAATTAATTTGAATCGTCACATTTTATTTATATTTGATACATTTTTATTATATATATAGGTATATATGGGGCATTCCACGCCAAATCGGACAGTTCAATTTTTTTTCCCTTGATTTTGTCATATTTTCATGTACTCATCAAAAATCGGCTTCTGGTACAGTTTGAGATGTTTTTGGTCACCCGTTCAAAAAATATTTGTTTATGTTTTTTTGCTCATAACTTCTTTCATAATAGTCTAAATTCAATTTTTTTTTCATAACTGTTGTTTTTTATGTACTTTTCAAAAAAAAATACGAATAATTATTGCGGCTACTTATTTGTTACAATAATTAAAATTCATTAAAATTTTGATCTGATCCTTCAACACAAATTCTATACAATTTTATGTCTTTATTACAGGGTCCCATTACGAAGGAGTACATTTGACGAGGAAAGAATTATATCTTATTATAAAGGATAATTTGAACGATAATTTCGCTACGTTATTGAATTTCGTGGAAACTAAAATTTCCGAGAAAAGTGGACGTAAAATTGTGGTGCCTGAGGACTCGAGAACCGCCTTTTCCATGCTGTTTAATAAAATAAGAACCAGGTGGCAAGAAGCTAATAGAACATCGGACATTTTCTTCAAGAAAAACAGTAAATGGCTTAGCGGGCAGGTATATTTTGCCGTACCTACAGACACTGTTGAGAAAGACCCAGGTAGTAAAAGAGGCCGCCCGTCCCTTGAGTTTACATCGGCAAGTGAAAGGTCAAAACGAAAGAAGACCGAAGATATTCGTAAATCCTCAACCCCGGAAGAATTAGCATACGCTACTCAAATGAGCCTTCGCGCTTCGGGACAATTAGACGCTTCGAAAGTTGTTAAGGACGTAACAATGACGAGTCCTTTAAGAGCTTCTAAGTATCGAAAAGCTTATGCAGTAACGGGTGAAACCTCTTTATCGGAAGAGGCTGCACTTTCCGCTTTGATCGAATGTAAATTGTCAAAGGGAGCTTACCTAACGATGAGAAAAATATCGTTGGCACATAACTGTCGTCTATATCCGTCTTACGAAAAAGTGGTGGAAGCAAAAAAGCGTTGTTATCCTCGGTCTGACGCAATTACCATTACAGAGACGAGTGCAGAAGTCGAATTGCAGGCATTATTAGATCATACAGTTAAACGTATTTTACTCGTCCAAACAGAAGTCGTTGAAACCTTGACTAACGGTAATGCTCGTAATATGGATTTAATTTGCAAATGGGGTTGCGATGGAAGCTCTGGGCAAAGTGAATATAAGCAGACTTTTACTGATGATAGCAAATCAGATGCGCATGTGTTTTTTACTTCGGTTGTGCCATTACAACTCATCTGCATTGATCAACAAACAAAAGCAGAAATCATGGTTTGGAAGAACCCTAGGCCCTCGTCTCCACGATTTTGTAGGCCGCTTAGACTACAGTTTCTGCACGAAGATACAGAGTCTACACTAAATGAAGTTGGAATTGTCGAAGCACAAATAAAGTCGCTTAGTCCACTCCAAACTGTAGTAAGTGGAAAAGATATCTCCATAACGTACAAGTTGGCGTTCACCATGATAGATGGTAAAGTTTGCAATGCTGTGTCATCGACGAAATCTGCTCAACGGTGCTATTTGTGTGGAGCAACCAGCAAAGATTTTAATGCCATCGACGTTATGTTGCAAAAGGAGGTCGTTGAAACGAATTTGAAGTTCGGGTTGTCGACACTGCATGTGTGGATACGGTGCTTCGAGTATTGCATACATTTGTCGTACAAACTCGGCATTAAAAAATGCCAAGCACGAAGTTCCGAAGAAAAAAAAATTACCGAAGAAACCAAGAAGAGGATTCAACGCGAATTCAAGAGCGAATTGGGTCTAAGCATTGATCGTCCGAAGCCTGGATACGGCAGCAGCAATGATGGCAACACAGCTCGGCGATTTTTTGAGAATTGGAAGGTTTCTGCTTTGATAACCGGGGTCAACGAAAAAGTAATGAACCGTTTCTACGTTATCCTACAAGTTATCTCGTGTGGCCATAAGATAAATTGTGAACTATTTGAGCAGTATACTATTGAAACGGCAAGAACTATCGTTGCATTATACCCTTGGTACCACATGCCTACTTCGGTACACAAGCTATTAATTCACGGTTCACTGATAATAGCTCATGCGCTTTTACCAATCGGCGAATTATCCGAAGACGCTCAGGAAGCTCGAGATAAAGATATTAAACGATACCGAGAAAACTTCTCGCGAAAAACTTCCAGGATAAAAACAATGCAAGATGTTTTCCACCGGCTGCTAATTTCTTCAGACCCGTACATATCTAGCATCCGGCAACTACCGAAGAAACCACTAAAAAGTTTGTCGCCGGAAGCTGTCGCGATGCTGCTCGCTCCAACTATCAATGCTGCAGCACATCAAGGTTTCGTTACAAATAACATCGAATCGGGTCTTGTGGACGATACAAGCTCGGTAGATGGTTCCGACATCGACGACGGCGACGGCGACTCCGAATCCGATGTTCCATTCGACTAAAAATTAAATTCGATTACACGATTTCGAGAATAATGTATTTTGAAAATAAAAATATTGATTCCGTAGAAGGCACGGCTCACGTTTATTTTATTATGATTATTATATTTTATATTATATCTCATCCATTTAACAGGATACGTTTTGTGTACCATAATTTGTCTGTCGGATTCGTGATCAGTGACCCTAAAAACCCGCGTATACTAATTTTTGTCAAGATCTGACACCTTTTTCCATCTATGTCCGCCATATTGGATCGGCCATTTTGTTCAAAATTGTTTGGCTTTCTGATTCATAATCAGTCACTTTCACAACCCGCGTATATCAATTTTCTTCAAGATCTGACACCTTTTTACCATTTATGTCCGCCATATTGGATCGGCCATTTTGTTCGAAATTGTTTGGCTTTCTGATTCGCAATCAGTCACTTTCACAACCCGCGTATATCAATTTTGTTCAATTCAATTATAATAATTAAAATTCAAATAACTAATGCAAGTTATATATCATTGTATACGAAAACGTCATACTAAATAAGTAAATTATTTCATCCTTTTTTGAGTGGTACGGCAGGAGGGAGTTTTTTTGAAAATTTTAAATTTTTTTTAACATACTTGTCCGCCATATTGGATCAGTCATTTTGTTTACAATAATTTGGCTTTCGGATTTGTAATGAGCGACCCTCAAAACCCACATATAGCAGTTTTTGTCAAGATCGGACACCTTTTTAACATTCATGTCCGCCATATTGGATCGGCCATTTTGTTTACAATAATTTGGCTTTCGGATTCGTGATAAGCGACCCTAAAAACCCGCATATACCAATTTTTGTCAAGATCGGACACCTTTTTAACATCCATGTCCGCCATATTGGATCGGCCATTTTGTTTACAATAATTTAGCTTTCAGATTCGTAATCAGCGACCTTAAAAACCCCTGCATACCAATTTTCATTCCGATCGGAGGTTATTTGTATTTACTGCCACGATTTCGGGCTCTGCGTCTACTGTGCGGTGTACTCTTACCGTGTATTTGAGTCCTGTTCAGCTTGAAAGTTGAGCGAATCCGGTGAATGCAGTGAAGAAAAATCCAAGGGTCCCGAAATGCGTGCGCTGTTCCCGTGGTTGTTCCGAAAAAGTGTCAAAATTTCCAACATGGCTGCGGTATACGAAAGCGTCGTTGGGCGCTGAAGTCAGTTGAGGACGATAGCCGGTGAGCGAAGCCGAAGTCAAGCGCGAGAGACATCCTCTCACTCGACGCGGCATGCCTACGAGGCACATCCTCGGCCTCGCGAAGCCCTGCCTCGGCTATCTTCGGCTCAACCGAACGACGTCTGCTAGAGCACCGCAACAGGTAGGCGCACGACGAATATCGATCGCCGTGCGCCAGCTGATTCTCCAACAAACTCATACCCACCTAATTATTATTATTGGTTGGATCTAATCGTTCCTCGTTATTCCAAAGATCCTTGCCTTCTTTGAATTATTTTTATTTCTATTTCGTAAAACAATGAATATATCAGCGTATTACAAATGTTTCAATTCTGTGGCAACAATAAAACACTATTAAAAACAAACTTTATAACAGAGTGAAGACACAGTAAATTTTTCGGTAGGGCCTAGAAACGGGGAAATCTTTATTATTATTACTCACACAATGAAAAGGGAACGCAAAATTATTTCATAGAAGAGAGAGAGAGAGAGAGAGACCAATTTTCTTACTTAGGCTTCGTAATCTTTGATTTTTCTTAGAGGATAATAATTTGATGGTCATTCAACGATTCGATCTTAGTAATATGAGGCTTGCAAGGTGTTACAATCGGGTGATAGCGTATCCCTAGTCTCGAGTGAACTTCGTAATCAGCAACAAGTTCGTATAGAAAATTTTTCCGCTCGATTGCTCGGATTTCCTTAAGGCGATTTATTTGAGGTGTATTCGATATTTCAGTGTCGACACCCTGTATGACTTCACTGCTGCTTGCTTCGTACGTAATTTCCCTTAATAAATATGGTATCTCGACGTTAGAGAGGGTAGCGCAGTCTGCATTTGTACTGTCTGAATGGTTTTTATACTCCGTTGCTTTTTCTTCCTCGTGGGAGATAGTTTTATTATCTTTTTCTATTTCAATACTAGGGACTCTAGAATTTTGCTCGTTATATGACTTGCATGCAATTATTGGAACTTGGTAACGTTTTTTTGAGGCTTGACATTCTAATTTCCGTGCTTGATATTTCTTTCCTGCTCTATGCGTTTTCGGCATGGGTAAATGATTCGGATCGATAGTGGTAGGGTAATTATGAAAATAAGTAAGTGATATGAGTAATTATGTCTGTCTCATTCGTATGATGTGTTTCGTGAGTGAACCTTGTCAGCCTTGACCTCACTTACGCGAGGGGCTAAAACATAGGATTTCTTCAACCAGTGTAATGTGTATCGTGAGCGAACCTTTTCAGCCTTGACCTCACTTACACGAAGGGCTAAAACATAGGATTTCTTCCACCAGTGTAATGTATTTTGTGAGTGTGATACGTTCTAGGATTGGAGGAGGTAACTATTTTGAGGAAGATCGTGCGAGAAATATAAATCGGGGAGTGACAGAGGTTACTCGAATTATTATTTTAAAGATTTTTTTGCGCTTTGATTTTGCTTAAAGAGAGGAAAGTAAAAAAAAAAAAGAAAATAAGTATTTAAACAAAAATAAAAAGTAAAAAAAAAACTTCTCGTATATCTAGATGAAACTGAGATGCAGCAGTGATGCAGGACGAGCAGTATAACAAATAAGGTAAGAAAACTGACAGTTGCTGACCGAAACGAACATGATTATTCTTTAAACTTGGTATTGGAACTAATTATTTTCTCGAATTTTTTCGATCGTGTCTCCTTGTACTAGCTCTTGTTTTTCGTTGCACCTTTTCTAAACTGGTTTTCTTTACGAAAATTTCATGCGTGAGTTGAATAATGAGTTTTTGCACGCTGACTTTGAGCTCTGCAAGACCCGTGTGAATGTCCACCAAATTTTTCAGAGTCTCCATATAAGTTTGACAGGTTCGGAATTACACATGGAGAAAGAAAGGAAAAAATATATATTTCTTCAGTCAATTCTTAACTTAATGTTTGCCTGTATTTGGGATTCGATAATCTCCTGCAAATCAAAAAGAATCTCTTTAGCTCTCTTAAGATCAGATTTTTAGGAATTAACTTCATTTATTAAACTCAGTAGAAAAGAGTGATAATTTTTTTTTAATGGATGGTTAAAAATCAATTTCTACGAATTAAATCAACTCTCAAAAATGCGGTAAGAAGGGAAAGGTTAGATTTTATGAATTAAATCGATTTATAAAAGCTTAGTAGAAAAGAATGATACATTTTCATTGAATCGTTAAAATTCAATAAAAAGTAAAAATCAATTTCTATGTTTTGAATCAATTTTCAAAATTGCGGTACAAAGGGAAATGTGAATTTTATGAATTAAATCGTTTTGTAAAAGATTCGTGGCGAAGAATGATAAATTTTCATTGAGTCGTTAAAATTCATTAAAAAGTAAAAAATCGATTTTTATGAAATAAATCAACTCTAAAAAATGCGGTAAAAAGGGAAAAGGTGATTTTTATGAATTAAATCGTTTTATAAAAACTCAGTAGTAAAGAATGATAAATTTTCATAGAGTCGTTAAAACTCATTAAAAAGTAAAAAATCAATTTCTATGATTTAAATCAATTCTCAGAAATGCGGTAAAGAGAAAAAGGTGGATTTTATGAATTGAACCGTTTTATAAAAGCTTCGTGGCAAGGAATGATAAATTTTCGTGAAATTAATTGAATCACTAAAACTCAATAAAAAGAAAAAATCGATTTTCGAGAATTAAATCGACTTACAAAACCACGGTACAAAGGGAAAAGTAAAAACATGTTATTTTCAGTTGATTTTTTTACAAAATTAGTTTGAACAAAACTAACACTCTAATATCCCGGACGAGCCCCCAGAATTTGTTACGTCAAAATCGCGGCCTATTTTACGAAACTCACGAATTTAACATCGATGCACGTTTCGGTGTATATTTTCCGTGCTCTGGTCAAGGAGAATAAATCCTCCTTTTACCACACCCGACGAGAAAATACCGAATACGCAAGCCCGTTTTTGAGTCTAACCTCGCGGAAAATTACTCGGGATAAGGCTGGAGTGCGTTCTGTTCTTTGTCGGGGATAATCACTTCACGAATAATGGGGTGGGACTTGAATGACAATTTCACGCGGAGCAGGATTTCACTTTTAATTGGTAAGAGAAAATTGTACTTACGGTTATTTGTTGCTGTGGTTATTGCTGTTGAACGTTGGTTGGGAGACTGGTGAAGTCGGACAAACTCAAAATCGAACGTATGCGTTGGTGAGTATTAATAATTATTTATTGAAATAAAGCTACATCAGTAGTCGTATGTTGCACGTTCAATATTCTCGATTTCGCACGCGTTAATAATTATAAGTACTGTCGATTTCTATATTCTGGACTCCTTACTCGTACTCTGTACTACTTGAAACTGTACTTTTTACTGCTTGAAATTGTCGAACTGTGAAACTGTACTACTTGGTGAAAAACTATTGACTGTACTTCTTCACTCCCTGGCAAACAGTACTACTTGCTGCCCGGGAAACTGTCTTTTTTACACCCCGTGAAAATCTGTACTACTTGGTCCCCGTGAAACTGTCTCTCCGGCCGATGTTCGCGGCCTTTTATAGGGCTCCTGAGCGTCGAAAAATCTTGTCGTCAAACGCGTTAAAAGAAGAGCAGGGATAAAACCTTATCCTGATTATAAGAATTTCTCCGTGGTCTATCTCAACCATACACGTATTCATTCCCCTTACCCTGCAGAGTAGCTCCCCGAGATGCAGAGCCATAGATCTATGCAAGTGCATCGGTATGGCGCGCTCTGATTTGTCGCGCGATTTGATACACAGAGGACCACGCGATTAGGTGACGGAACGCGCTTGAGGCGTTTTTCCCCTGAAAATGAGGCGATTTTTACCACCCTGCTTCTTAGCCTACTCTCGATAGAGTTTCTTAGGCTAGGTAATATCCTGATGCTCGCTTCTATCTAGATGTGTCTATGGTAATTGCCCAGAATTTCAGCGTTTGTACGGAACTTAATTAAATCCTTCGCATCAAACCACTAGTATTAATGTTGTTACAGATTCTGTAGTAAACTTGCGTTATCGTATGCAAGCTGATTTTTGCGTTAATCTTTTGTAACGGTATTAAACGTGAACATTGCCTTTAATGGGCTTGTTCGGACTCGAGCAGGAAGGAAAGTAATTTTAGGCTTTTGTAATAGGTAGAAGTAGGGTTTATTCAGATGAACAGATAAAAATTATGCGATACATCAGGAAAATAAATAGAAAATTCAATTATCTAACCCTGTTTCTCTCGGTATTTTGGCTACCTCGCGCCTTACATTCAATTATTCCCGGGCACTCGAGTGCATTTATAATCGTGTACGCGGGTGAATTTACAGAATTTATGAGAATAGAGATATGACATTCGATTAACAATATGCACTATGACGTGAAAAGAGATGTTGATAAATAATATAATTCCTAATGTGAAGATATTCGTTAACTAATATTGAATTTATAAAAGAAAAATAAACGTTGCTTGATAATTCTTATCTACCCGTCGCGTTCCCTAGGTAAGAGTTTTAGCATGCGTACCGTCGGTAACTAGCCGGCCGCCGCTCCTAGTATCGAGACTATCCTTGTGTCTACCACTGAGTCGTTCAATACTCACTATAGGCCCGTCGGTGGGAGTGGACTTTACTGCTGATATGATGATTTTGTTTCAAGGTTGACTTGCGCGTCCACCCGACCGCTGCTACAATCCGGCGTCAGTGCGATGCATTCTAAGTGCATGCGCAGCGACTCGGTATATCAGGGCCGTAACTTGTATATTTCTCGCCTTTTTATATTTTGCCTCCAATCTATCTTTTAATTTGTATCCCTACTGAATTTCCTATGCTATCATAATTTTCTGGTCTTTAATAATGCAGATATTATATCCTCGTTATTTAATATACTGTGAGGAGCATTTCGTGTCCGAGAGAGTAGACGGTCGATTTGGCTCGATCCTCGGCTACCAGAGAGAGTGAGACCGCTTTGTTGATGTTTGGGTCTGCGGTGCGTTGGCCTCGAACGCAGCACCGGCTCAGCTGCTTCCCGTCAGATGTATGTGACAGGTACTCCAGCTGGGCTCTCGGAATATCCGTGTGGCTGCAGCTAATGAGGGCTCGTCTGCTCTTCCTTCCTGGTAGCTGGACTTCTGCGTTGGCGGGACCTGTGAACAAAACAGTTCCCCGAATGCCGAAATTCTGGCCTTTTTATACCAGAGTCCCCTCCAGTTGGCCCATGCTTTTGGTATAACTGTAGTTGGTGGCGGTCCTGTAGCCCATCTTCCTGTAGCCCACTGGTAGCCTTGGTACTTTTTGAAATTATTCGTTGGCTTTTAATTTTCTACCGGTGCTTTCGAACGAATAACGGGACCTTGTCTTTGACGTACCGGCCTAATGGTGTGAGTGACGCTCGGTAGCCGTGCTCTGTTGTGTGTGTACCGAGCGTCGCGAGTTGCCGAGTACCAGCTAGTCTACTTGGTGTATGTCGCGCGCGGTAATTCAGCCTCGACGTATATATTGTGCTTTATAGTCAATACGTCGCATTGTCCCCCGATCCGAGGGGAATCTGTAATAGGTGTACCGAGGATCTCTGTACTGTTGTCTATCTTTCTCTCGCTGACCCTTGTTTGTTCTTTTTCTCTCTTTTTTATTTTTATTTTTTTATTCCTGATCCGGAGTCCCTCTGTCTCTTGCCTACTGTGCGATATTTAATTCTAACTAGTTAATTAATGAACCTTAACTCCGTTGGTTACCAGAAATTACTCCTTTTTATTTGATCCATTAGATGTGGTGACGATAATCACCATGGATCTTTTTTTATACATTGAAATAATAAGAATAAGAATAATAATAATAATAATAATAATAATAATAATAATAATAATAATAACAATAATAATAATAATAATAATAATAATAATAATAATAATAATAATAATAATAATAATAATAATAATAATAATAATAATAATAATAATAATAATAATAATAATAATAATAATAATAATAATAATAATAATAATAATAATAATAACAATAATAATAATAATAATAATAATAATAATAATAATAATAATAATAATAATAATAATAATAATAATAATAATAATAATAATAATAATAATAATAATAATAATAATAATAATAATAATAATAATAATAATAATAATAATAATAATAATAATAATAATAATAATAATAATAATAATAATAATAATAATAATAATAATAATAATAATAATAATAATAATAATAATAATAATAATAATAATAATAATAATAATAATAATAATAATAATAATAATAATAATAATAATAATAATAATAATAATAATAATAATAATAATAATAATAATAATAATAATAATAATAATAATAATAATAATAATAATAATAATAATAATAATAATAATAATAATAATAATAATAATAATAATAATAATAATAATAATAATAATAATAATAATAATAATAATAATAATAATAATAATAATAATAATAATAATAATAATAATAATAATAATAATAATAATAATAATAATAATAATAATAATAATAATAATAATAATAATAATAATAATAATAATAATAATAATAATAATAATAATAATAATAATAATAATAATAATAATAATAATAATATCGGAGAACTCGCGACGAACAATATCGGGGGAGAGTCGAACGATGATAGCTTGGCGAACGTGACCGAAAGTGTCAACCTGAGAAAGAGAAGTATACTTCAGTCATGTTCGTCAACAGGCACGGAAGATCGATCTCTACATCAAAAGAAAAAGAAATTAAGATACAGAAAGAGAGAAACGACACCGCCACCCATGGAAGAGGGTAAAACGGTTCCACCTGTCGTCGGAAATATAAGGAGGCATCGAGAAAAACCTGGAACCTCCTCATTCGACGATGACAGTGGGAACGAGCCCGATTTGACAGAGTTATTACAACTCATTCATGAGACCGCGACGAAAATGGAAGAGGCAGCGGCAATACAGAAAAATATGAATATGGCGGTAAAAACCGGCATTAAGACGATTCTTGAGGCCGCCGACGCTGCGCTAAACATGCAAAGCAGGACAGCCTCGAAGGGACAAATGATGGCAGACGACCTGACAGAGACAGAAACGGAGACAACGGAACCGGCGACGCGACCGACGAAACGGAAACGGGAGACGACGAAGACCCCACCAGAGGCCCGACAGAAGACACCCCCAAGAACGGAGGAGGCCGAAACCTGGACAACCGTGAGGAAACGAAAAAAGAAGAAAAAAACGACGGAACCGAAAAACAAAACGGACGAGACGAACGTACCGACCCAGGCTGAAAAGCGCAGACCGACCCCCAAACATAGGGGAACGGCTGTACTGGTCAAGCCTGGGAAAGACAACACGTACTCGGACATCGTACGGAAGATAAGGACGACGGTCGACCCGACGAGCAGTCATGTACAGGTGATGGCTCTAAAGAAGACCAAGGACGGACGGTGTCTCATCAAGATACAGACAGACACGGACGGACGAGAACAATTTGAGCGCGCACTACAGGACGCGGTTGGGGACACGGGCAGTGTAAGGACCGTGACTTCTAGGGTGCAACTGGAGATCATGGACCTGGACTGCGTTACCACCGCGGAGGACGTGATACGGGCGCTGAGACGAGAAACGGGACGAGACGGCGACTTTGGTGTCCACATCTTCGGCCCGAACCGGGCCGAGCAGTACATGGCGGTCTGCGACCTCGAGACGCGGGAAGCCGAGGTGCTGCTGGACCGGGGCCGGATCGGGATAGGATGGGTGCGATGCCGACTACGACAACGATTGACGGTGACCAAATGCTACAAATGCCTGGGCTACGGACATACAAGGACGAGCTGCACGAACGCGGATCGGACAAAGAACTGCAGGAAATGCGGCGAGACGGGACATTACGCGACGGACTGTAAAAACAGACCGGCTTGCCCACTGTGCTCTGAGGCGGGACACGGGGACGTAGCGCACCTTGCGGGAACCGGAAGGTGTGCGGTATTCCGGGCTGCGCTGGAGGAGTGCAGGAGGCAGGCCGGAAGACGGACAGAATAGTTCAGGGAAACCTGAACAGGAGTAGGACAGCAGACATGCTACTACCACAGATAGCTGACGAACATGACGCCGACATTCTGATCCTGTGCGAACCGTACAGGAGAAGAACGACACAAACGTACATTACGAACGAGACAGAGACCACAGCTATCTGGGTGAGGGGCGCTGCCCAATCTCGAATAATTAACTGCGGTGTCGGGGACGATTACGTCTGGGCAAGGGTCGGCGCTGTCACTTACGTCAGCGTTTACCTGACACCCAACTGCACCGCGGCGGATTTCGAGAGGAAAGTGGCGCTCCTTGAAGACGGAATCAGGAATCTGCCTGGAGACGTTATCATCGGGGGAGACCTCAACGCGCGGGCGATCGAGTGGGGAATGACAACAACGAACAAACGTGGACGGCTGCTGCTGGAGATGGCCGCAAGGCTAGACCTGGTAGTAGCAAATACGGGAAACGTACCGACATACAGACGACCAGGGTTTGGAAACTCTATCCCTGACGTCACAATGACATCGGACAGAATATCGCCACGGATAGGACAGTGGCGGGTTTTCGACGGCTATACGGCCAGCGATCACCAGTACATTGTCTTCGAAGTGGCAGGACAAACGGCGACGAGACAGACGAGGACCCAGTACCCCCCGAGGTGGAACCTCAACAAACTCGACTTACGAAAATTTTCGGAGGAGCTGGCGGCAGCACCAGCACCAATGACGAAAGTCCCCCCTGAACTGACTGGCCAGCGAAGGGCGGAAAGACTCACGGATGAGACGGCCAAACTGACGGACCGGCTGTGCAACAGCACAATGCCGAAACGACGACATAGACCAAACAGGCAACCACAATACTGGTGGACGGACGAAATAGCCGAGCTGCGCGGGCTCTGCTTGGCGAACCGCCGACGAGTTACGAGGGCTGGGGGAAGACCCGAAAGGGAAAACCTCCAAGCCACTTACAAGACGTCACGAAAAACACTTACGAACGCCATAAGGGACAGCAAAACGCGATGCTGGAAGCAGCTCTGCGAGGAGGTGAACGAAGACCCCTGGGGAACCGGTTACAAAATTGTGACTGGCAAACTAGGGGCCCGAGTTCCACTTGAACTCAAAGATGCCGAAACCGCAGAACGGATTGTTGACGGACTGTTTCCGACCCACCCGATACGGACGAACGTGACAGACGACACGGAGGCCCCGGCGGCCCCCATATTTACCGCGGAGGAGCTCTTCAAAGCGACTGCCGCGATGAAGACTGGCAAGGCGCCGGGACCAGACGGAGTGCCGGCGGAGATTCTCCGGCTGATGGTTCGCCTGAGGCCGGAGATATTTCTTGACCTGTACAACACGAGCTTGACGACGGGAACGTTCAGTGACCGGTGGAAGACGGCAAGGCTAGTTCTTATCCCTAAGGGTAAGGGCGACCCCAATACGCCGTCAGCCTACCGGCCGCTGAGTTTACTCGACACAACGGGTAAACTCTATGAACAACTACTAAAACCGAGACTGACGGACGCGATACAGACCAGCGGAGGCCTCTCAGACCGGCAGTTCGGCTTCAGGAGGGGACGATCAACGATTGGAGCGATTCAAAAAGTGGTCGATTCCTTCCTGGATTTGGAGAGACATTGCCATGCAGCGCGACCAATCGTTCTGCTGGCGACCTTGGACATCAGGAACGCCTTTAACTCGGCCAGGTGGGTTGACATCCTGGAGGCGCTTGAAGGCAACTTCGGGGTTCCGGCTTACCTGGCTCGGGTGGTGGGCGACTACCTAAGAAACAGACGGATCACGTACGAGACGACTGAAGGACCGGTGACGAGACAAATCACCGCGGGGGTTGCACAGGGGTCCATACTGGGACCAGACTTTTGGAACGGACTCTACGACAGCTTACTCAGGCTGGAATTGCCGCTTGGCGTTTTCCTTGTCGCCTACGCTGACGACGTGGCGGCGGTGATCACCGAGCGATCTCCAGACCTGGCACAGCAAAAACTGAACCAGACGATGCGGCGAGTGGGCCGTTGGATGACGGACCACGGACTACAACTCGCGACAGAAAAGACAGAACTGACTTTCCTTAGCAGAAGACGCATACAGACGAGACTACCCATGTGGGTCGGGACGGACGAAATCGAGGCCGGAGGTGAAGTCAAGTACTTGGGAGTGACCCTAGATACGAAGATGACCTTCTGGCCTCATATACAAAAAACATGCCAGAAGGCGGCTAAGAGGATAGCATCCTTAAGCCGCCTAATGGCCAACACAAACGGGCCGAGACCGGGAAAACGACGACTCCTAATGACGACAGCCCACTCGATCCTCCGGTACGGCGCGGAGATCTGGGCAGATGCCCTGAAGACAAAGAAGTACTGCCACGCCATGACAACGGTACAAAGACAGGGTGCGCTGAGGATCGCCTGCTCCTACCGAACTGTCTCTGCACAAGCAGTCTTGGTGGTTGCGGGCGTGATCCCCGTGGACCTCCTAGCTTTCGAGCGAAAGAGGATCTACGAGAGAAGCGCGGACATAAGACGGGAAGATGCGGCGGTCGCGGAACGCGACAAGACGATACAGACTTGGCACGAACAATGGACAGAAAGAGCGACAGGCAACTGGACAAGACGACTAATAAAGGACCTGAGACCGTGGATCGAAAGGGATTTTGGGGACGTAAATTTTTACATCACCCAGTTCCTGACGGGACACGGTTACTTTAGACGGTACCTTTATAACATGGACAGAGTACGGACGCCAGACTGTAAGTACTGTGGACACGAACGAGACGACGCGGAACACATATTTTTTGTGTGCGACCGCTGGACAGGACTCCGACTGGAACTGGAGACGATTGTTGGCAGCATCACCCCGGACCACATTGTTCAGGTGATGCTCCACTCGACAGAATGGTGGCAACTAGTTGCCACCTATACAGAGACGATACTGCGACGAAAAAACGTAGACGGCTGCCTCACCTAACCGAGCAGACAGACTGACGTGACGCGACAGGTTACAGACAGCAAGACGAACGAACGAACACGGACAGAACCCCCAGCCAGAAGTAATACCAAAATAGTTCCTGGTCTGGGGGAGGGCAACAAGGAGAGGGCGGTTTAGTGGGTAGGCCTACTTTTTTGGGAGTCCCACATACCCCCCCAGTTCAAAAGACTGGAGGATATCCGTAAAAAGGATTCCGCAACTCCTTGTATAAAAAGAATAATAATAATAATAATAATAATAATAATAATAATAATAATAATAATAATAATAATAATAATAATAATAATAATAATAATAATAATAATAATAATAATAATAATAATAATAATAATAATAATAATAATAATAATAATAATAATAATAATAATAATAATAATAATAATAATAATAATAATAATAATAATAATAATAATAATAATAATAATAATAATAATAATAATAATAATAATAATAATAATAATAATAATAATAATAATAATAATAATAATAATAATAATAATAATAATAATATAAGAAATATAACTTAAAAAATTATGCTTCAAAACCAGATTTTAAATGGATTCTCCATCGGATCCTTCCCAGCTAACACCATCGTCCGACGTGTATTCTCCCGTACTGATGGAGGTTTCTTCGCTGCTACTGTAGCCTGAATCCGGGTATTCCATTTGCGGCCAGAAATTTGGATCCAAGAAGAGCCCTCCATCGGTTCCCCAATCGAATTGGATTGGATTCTCGGCTGGCACCACCACCCGGTGATGGAGTAATTGGTCTCTGAGCGAGATCCGTCGTCCATCCTCCTCCTCCGTCCAGATTTCGACCCACCGGGCTTGGGCATTCGTTTCGTCGGGGACGACCGTCATGTTCCAGGTGACTGCCCCGATGATCTGGAGAGTCACCTCGATGCCTTCGTCTGTCCAACCCTCCTCAGGTGGACCGACCTGGTGGAGGCCGACAGGAATTGCCTGGAACGCCAGATATTGTGCCTCAGGGGGTGGGGTGTAGCATTGGGCGATGTTTGCTGCCACATCCACCCCCAGGTCCCCCAACCAGACCAGGACCTGTCCATCCTGGTCTTCTTCTGTCGTTATGATGCCTCGGTGGCATCCTTCGGTGTTTCGGTATACGACTTGTCGTCCGATGGCGGATTCTCCTGGTGTCAGTTGCCGTATCCCCTGTCCATCCACAGAGATCTCTTGGAAACTCCGTATTACGTTTTCCCGGACCCCCTCCGGATCTTCTTTATACACATATATTCGTTGGGGGTTTGCAAAACTTAACACCGTGATGTTATAATACTCGCCGTCCAAGTTGGTTATCGGGTAATTTCGGTAAGACATGTTAACTAGATTGGTGCTTGTTCTCCGGGGTTCGGTTTCAGACTGGCGTTCGTCTGCCTCGTCGTTGGGGAATTCAAACCGAAAAACGTCCTCTAGCACTTGGAATCTCTGCCCGGACACCAACTTTTGATGTTGTCGTCGGTTAGCACTGTACAGCCGTCTCGGTCAATCGGATACATAACGTCCCAGCGTTCCGTCTTGGTTCTTTTTATGTTGCAATAATCCACAATTGTCTTCCAGCTTTTAACGTTCTTTTTTCTTCCAACATCGATCTTCTTTAGTTTCCAAATTTTTATTGTTTTTTTCGTGGATGTTTCCATTTTCAGAAATTTTCTGGCGTCTTGGTGCTTAGTTGCTGGCCAGCGGTCTACTGCCTTGGCCTCTCGATAGGATGGGTATTATTCCTAATTTCTTCGTTAAAAAAAAATTCTGTAATTTTTAAATTCTTTTCGTTACAAGATCCCCTCTATGTACTGTTTGGCTCCTCTGGATCTTCATTATCGGTCCTGGGTGTTTGATCGATGGTATATCCCGATGTAGTTATCATACGTAAATATTGCCTTTGTTTACCTTTCGACGTTATGTCCGGTAGGTAACATTCCGGCCGTTTATTGTGAGTAATCTTTTTTCTTCCTAGATGGTTCTTCGATGGTAATTTACTCGAGGCTGTTGAGTGGTCTTCTCTTTCCTTATAGCTATGTGCCTATGCTAATCCCTATAATTCCTATTTATATTCTCATTATTTAAAAAGATTCTCTCTTTTTTCTGTATTTGTCGATAAATTCCTCTTACTACTATCCTTCTCTCTATCTCTTTCTCGATTGAATATTTTTAACACTTAAATTCTATCTCTTATTTCTACTCTTTATTATTATTGTTATTTATCTATTTATTTATTTATGTATTTATTTATTTATTTGTTCTTATTTATTTATTTATTTTTTTTATGGTCCGATTTAGTTTCCACCCTCCTATTCTTCCTCGTCTTCCTCTTCACCGCGGTACACTTGGCACTTGGTGAGCAAGCTGACGTGAAATTTTCCGCGTATCCTCTTCGTGAGTGGGTCCATGAGTTCGTAGGTGGCTAATCCTACGCATTTTTTTATCTCGTATGGGCCTTCTCGGAGTGGTAGAAATTTGGATGTTATCTGGTTTGCCGGATCAGAGACATTGAGTGCCTTTACCAGTACCACATCTCCTTCATCAAAAGTTGTTAATTTATGTGTACTGTTAAAACGTTCGGCCCTCATTGCTCCTTTCTTTATAATTCTTTCTCTGGCAATTCTTATCTTGGCATCGTAGGTGAGTGGATCATCCTCTTCACTCGCTGGTATTCCTAACCATTTATTCCACAGCCGGATTGGTTTTTTTTTTCGCTGTAATTCCGTTGGAGTGAATTCTGTGGTCTCGTGATGGGATTCATTTATGCAGTCTTGCACCACCTGCACCCATTTGTACCAACCGGCGTGATTATCCTTAAGGAAAGACCTAAAAAATCGTCCCAATTCTCGATTCACCCGTTCCACAATATTACCTCGAGGATGGCGTATCGAAGAGAATACTGCCTTTATGTTCTCGTCCTCCAATTTTTTTAACCAATTTTTCGCAGTAAATTGCGTTCCATGATCGAATTGAATACGATTTGGTTTCCCAAACTGCGGAATGTAATCTTGGAATATCCGTTTTATCACTGTTGCTGTATTCGCCTTTCGCATCGGAAACAGCACTACATATTTACTGAATGCATCGATCGTGACTAGGATGTGTTTTACTCCTCCAACCGATATTGGCAGAGGCTCATAAAAATCGATTGATATTAAGTCCCCCGGCCGCTCGGGAATAATCGTCTGCATTTCGGCATAATTTGTCTGTACTGCGACCTTGCTGCGTTGACAGATATCACAGCATGCGATGAGCGACCTCGTGAGTTTTACCAGGTGTGGATGTGAAAAATCTTCATCGAGGATACGGAAGCATTTCCGGGCTCCGATATGCCCATAAAGCTCGTGACATTCCAAAATGATTTGTCGAACCAAACATTTCGGAAGTACGACTTTCCAGATACGAGCTTTCGTGTGTTTCTGTAGAATGCCCTCCCGTAATCGAAATCTCTTCTCTTCTTCGGTGTCGTTTTCTTTTTCTAGTATTTCCATAATTCTACACAAATCCTCCTGGTCCCTTTGATGCCTTGCGATCTTCTTCATTTCTTTTATTAAATCCTTTGATGCCTTCCGTGCCGATGCTCTATATCTAGATCGTAATCTTGGATTGACAGGGCCCACCGCATTAATCTTTCTGCCGTAAAGCGACACGTTTTGAGAAATATTAATGCCTTGTGGTCAGTCTTAATATTTATTTTGGCACCTCGAAGATATGTTCTGAATTTTTCCAGAGCCCATACAATAGCTAATAATTCCTTTTCGGTACTCATATAGCCATGTTCTGCTGCTTTCAGTGTCCGACTCGCAAAAGAGATCACTTCGTTTTCTCCCTTGTCATTTTCTTGTGATAAGATGGCTCCAAGCGCATACCCACTTGCATCCGTGGTTAGTGTGTATGGCTTCTGTACATCAGGAAATCGAAGAATCACGGCTTCGCAGAATAAATCCTTGACTCTGTCAAAAGCCTCTTGGTGAATTATGTCCCATTTCCACCTCACCCCCTTTCTTAGCAATTCTAGAAGTGGAGTGGTCTCGTGGGCATGGCGGTTGGTAAACTTTGTATAGAAATTTATCAACCCCAAAAATCCTCTCAATTGTTACAGATTTTTCGGTGCCGGATATTCTTTAATTGCCTTTATCTTCTCAGGATCGGGTTTAAGTCCCCCCGTCGTGAGAATGTGGCCGAGAAAGGACACTTCTTGTCGGAAGAAATGTGACTTCTTAAATTTTAGAGTCATTCCGTGCTCTTTGAATAGCAGAAATAAAATCTCGAGATGAGTGAGATGTTCCTCATGGTTTTTCGATAGTACCAGTATGTCGTCAACGAAATTTATGACAAAGTCTAACTCGTCTAGTACGATGTCTAGTGCTCGAATCAAACTTGCCGTACTTGTCTTCAGTCCAAAAGGCGTCACAGTAAACTCATAGCATTTTCCATTATGCTGGAACGCTGTATATTTGCTGGAATCCGGGTGTAACGGAATCTGCCAGAAACTGCTCGTGAGATCTAACGTCGAGATCACTGATTTTCCTCCACATCTTTGGAAAATTTCTTCGATAGGAGGTGCATTATTATGATCGTTTACCAGGTAGTTGTTAAGTTCCCTGGCATCCAAACACAATCGAACACTCTCGTCATCCTTTGTGACGGGCATTAAGGGGTTAATAAAGATACTTTCGGATTTTTGTATCACCCCGTAATCGAGCATCCGCTCAATTTCTCGTTGGACTTTATCTCGTTGTGCCAGTGCCACTGGGTACGACCGATGAAAATATGGTTTCGGATCCTTGAGCGTCAAATGATGGATATATTTCGACATCCTTCCTGGTCTTTTATCGAAGATTACCAGATTTCTTTCGACGATGGCCTTGAAATTGTTTTTGATATTAATTTCGAGATCTTTGCACTCCTCCATCTTCTCCTCGAATTCCCTCTCCGATAATTGAAATTCTTAAGGCATTGCTGTTGATTCTTCTTGGATGGTGCAGATTTCTTTACCATCCTTTTTCGGTAGCAGGCTCGGATCAGCTAATTGCCATAATCCGTTAATTAATTCTGCGACTACCAGATCTCTGACCGCAACACATTTATTACGAGCATCGACGGAAATCTGCAGGTTCATCATTCCGTCAATACCGATCAGGATCGGTCGCAACAACTTCGGAACAATTAATAATTGAATCTCTCCTCTGGATCCGTATGTATTGGCTCCTACCATGATCTATTTCTTCACTCTCTCCGCTTCTCCGCCGAATGCTCCTACAACCTTCGTCGAGGTGACAGGCAGTGTGGGGCATTTCTCAAATTTTTCTTTATATTGAGAAAAAAAATCTTCCGAAATGCAGCTTACCTCACTGCCGCTGTCAATCAGACTTTTTACAGTCACCCCTTCGACCTCCACGGGAATCTCAGGACACCGAGGATGTACATCGTCGTACCATTTTTCCTCCTTCCTCGGTTCCTCTCGTAAGAATTCTCGTGGATCTTCGGTGACCGTAAAGACCGGGTATTCTCTCGCATCTTGGTCATGGCCGCTCCATTTTTTCGCCGCTTCTTCAGACTTATTCCGCCGATTATCGGCCTTACTGAGGGTTGCAATTCCCTGTTCTCGGCTCGAAAGTTTCGGTTTTTCAGTATTCCTCGGAATGGCTTGGTTCTTGGATGGCTTACATGCAAATTTCCCCTTGTCTGTCTTCGACTCTCCTTCCATTTCCGTCTCTTTTATTACTCTTCGTTCCTTCCTTTTCTTATTCTTCTTCTCTACTACCTCGCTTCGCTCCTCCTCTTTTTATTTTCGTCTTTCGTTTATTCCCGTTGCGCCTCGTCTTTTGCTCTCTTCCTTCTTAATCTTTCCTACGGGCGCAACGTCTAAGCGTTTCCCTGATTATTTCTCTGAGAAACGTTTCGTTGCACTCGTGCCACTGGAGTTCCCGTGCTTTCGATAAATGGTCCAGGAGGATGCCCCTGGATCACATTCATCTGTCTTGGTGGCTCCTGCTCCCTTCTCGGAGTTGGTGGAGGTGTACGATTCTGGCCTTCGGTATCATATGTTCCGAACTCGAGGTTGCTGCGGACTTTGTCCTGCATCTCTCGCGTCCAGTATCGTGCTATGAATGCTGTTGAAAATTCACCATAGCTGTGGATAGCACTTTCCACGAGGTGCCACCAATTTTTCGCTTGGCCCTCTAAGGCGTCCTTAATAACAAAACGCACGTCCGATCCTTCAGTTCCGGCTGCTTCGCAGTACTCCTGTAGTTTCTTTAAGAATTTCATGGGCCGTTGTTTACCATCGGCTGCAAACTTCGGAGGCTTTTGTGACACCGCTTGGAAACGAGTGAGGTTTCCTGCCTGCAACATTGAAAATTCACAGGCCGAGCTATTCATGCCGGTGGTAACACGTTGTTCCAATTCTTTTATCCTTGCGGCGTGATTCTCGTTGACCGCCTGATTTTTTTTTATTCGCTCCTTGGCCTCCTTCATTTCCCTCTCAAGCCTTTCCCGAATCATTTGCTCGTTGACAATGATATCCCGCTGATAATCGTTAACTACTTCTTGGCCCTTAAGGATTTCTTGCCGGACTGCCTCGATTTTAGTATCCGTCCTTTCCTCTGCTTTGGTGATACTGGTCTCTACGTATTCTCGCATATTCTCCTGGAGTGCCACTGCTCTCGTGGCACATGAATTATTGGTTTGTTTTAATTCAGTCCGGATTTCCTCGAATTTTCCATCCATAGTCTGTAGGAAAGCCATTATCTGACTCATTCCAACTGGATCAGGTACAACAGGGAGAGTATTCCCTAGCACCGGAGTTGACTGTCCCTCCCCTTGCATATTTGACTCGTTTAATTCCATCGTTTGCGTGAGACTATGGATTTCAGACAAACGTGCAATTTCTTCGCGGTCCTGTCTCCGCTGCTGACTTAACAGGCCGTCTGCTGTGGTGGATTCCCACGCGATAGACCGATCTAACAGAGATGTGCTTAATTCCTGACTCGCATCTAATAATGCCCGCTGGACTAAACGATTTGCAAAGGTCGACTCGAAACGCATAATTCTTCTACTTGGCACCCACTACCAGCCTTTTTTCCTATGCTCGAGTCCCTGTTCGGGCGCCAAATGTAACGGTATTAAACGTTAACATTGCCCTTAATGGGCTTGTTCGGACTCGAGCAGGAAGGAAAGTAATTTTAGGCTTTTGTAATAGGTAGAAGTAGGGTTTATTCAGATGAACAGATAAAAATTATGCGATACATCAGGAAAATAAATAGAAAATTCAATTATCTAACCCTGTTTCTCTCGGTATTTTGGCTACCTCGCGCCTTACATTCAATTATTCCCGGGCACTCGAGTGCATTTATAATCGTGTACGCGGGTGAATTTACAGAATTTATGAGAATAGAGATATGACATTCGATTAACAATATGCACTATGACGTGAAAAGAGATGTTGATAAATAATATAATTCCTAATGTGAAGATATTCGTTAACTAATATTCAATTTATAAAAGAAAAATAAACGTTGCTTGATAATTCTTATCTACCCGTCGCGTTTCCTAGGTAAGAGTTTTAGCATGCGTACCGTCGGTAACTAGCCGGCCGCCGCTCCTAGTATCGAGACTATCCTTGTGTCTACCACTGAGTCGTTCAATACTCACTATAGGCCCGTCGGTGGGAGTGGACTTTACTGCTGATATGATGATTTTGTTTCAAGGTTGACTTGCGCGTCCACCCGACCGCTGCTACAATCCGGCGTCAGTGCGATGCATTCTAAGTGCATGCGCAGCGACTCGGTATATCAGGGCCGTAACTTGTATATTTCTCGCCTTTTTATATTTTGCCTCCAATCTATCTTTTAATTTGTATCCCTACTGAATTTCCTATGCTATCATAATTTTCTGGTCTTTAATAATGCAGATATTATATCCTCGTTATTTAATATACTGTGAGGAGCATTTCGTGTCCGAGAGAGTAGACGGTCGATTTGGCTCGATCCTCGGCTACCAGAGAGAGTGAGACCGCTTTGTTGATGTTTGGGTCTGCGGTGCGTTGGCCTCGAACGCAGCACCGATTCAGCTGCTTCCCGTCAGATGTATGTGACAGGTACTCCAGCTGGGCTCTCGGAATATCCGTGTGGCTGCAGCTAGTGAGGGCTCGTCTGCTCTTCCTTCCTGGTAGCTGGACTTCTGCGTTGGCGGGACCTGTGAACAAAACAGTTTCCCGAATTCCGAAATTCTGGCCTTTTTATACCAGAGTCCCCTCCAGTTGGCCCATGCTTTTGGTATAACTGTAGTTGGTGGCGGTCCTGTAGCCCATCTTCCTGTAGCCCACTGGTAGCCTTGGTACTTTTTGAAATTATTCGTTGGCTTTTAATTTTCTACCGGTGCTTTCGAACGAATAACGGGACCTCGTCTTTGACGTACCGGCCTAATGGTGTGAGTGACGCTCGGTAGCCGTGCTCTGTTGTGGGTGTACCGAGCGTCGCGAGTTGCCGAGTACCAGCTAGTCTACTTGGTGTATGTCGCGCGCGGTAATGCAGCCTCGACGTATATATTGTGCTTTATAGTCAATACGTCGCATTTTATTAGTATAAATATTTTTGTTAAATTATGACTTATTCTAATCGTTATTGGTTATTTGTTTAATTAGTAATTACGCTACTTATAATTACGCCCTTTTTCTTAAATAACTTGTTAATGAGACAATTATTCTCGTGTTACATAAATGAGAGAGAGAGAGAGAGAGAGAGAGAGAGAGAGAGAGAGAGAGAGAGAGAGAGAGAGAGAGAGAGAGAGAGAGAGAGAGAGAGAGAGAGAGAGAGAGAGAGAGAGAGAGAGAGAGAGAGAGAGAGAGAGAGAGAGATTGATTGATTGATGTTTATTAGCTTTCTCAGCTATTTTATACACGGTGTTACATATTTCTCTTACATCTACATACATCTTACTTTACTGTTGACAGAACATACTCCCTTAACATTCGTTTAAACTGTTCTACTTTTTCGCAACCTTTCAGTTCAGTTGGCAATGCATTATATATTTTCACTCCTTCATAGTACATACTCATTTGCGCACTTCTCGTTCTTCTAAATTGTATTACTATATTTTCCGCTTGCCTTGTTTCCCTACCACTCTTCGTTCCTACTATTTGTAGCCGATTTTTAAATTCTTTTGGCAGTAGATTCTTCACGGCTTTAAAGATAAATGTACAAACGTTATAGTACAATCTTTGCCTTATGGACATAAATTGTACCGCGCTCAGCATATCTTCTACTTTCGTATAGCGGTTGCATTGTAATATAACCCTCATTGCTCTGTTCTGCGCGATCTGCAGTTTCTTCAACTCTGTTTCACCCATAGCTACTAACAGTGTTGCACAATACTCAAAGTGAGGTGCTATGATTGCTTTATATATCACACATCGCGTATACGCAGATACATAATTCCCCATTCTGTTTAGAAAGCTCGTTTTTTTCCCTATTTTTTTTAACATATACTCACAGTGGTCTTTGAATCGTAGCTTGTCATCAATAATGATACCCAAATATTTTATTGACTCTACTTTCTCAAGTTTCGTTCCATCCAAACACTTCAATACAATATTCCTACTCACGACTTTCCTTACATTGCTGACAATCATATATTTTGTTTTCTCTACATTCATTTTTAATTTATTTCTTTCCATCCACTTTTCTACTATACTCAATAACATATTCATCTTTCTCTCCACTTCCGCGCTGCTTTTTCCAGGTACATATATCACTGTGTCATCAGCAAACATTTTTATTGCACATTCCTCTGGACACAAATTAACTATATCATTTATATATATAATAAACAGCAACGGCCCTAGTACTGACCCCTGCGGTACCCCATATTCGTTGGGAATAACTTCAGACCATTTATCATTGAATCGAACTTGCTGTGTTCTATTTCTTAAGTACGTTCTGAACCACTCCAATACCCTGTCTCTAATTCCATATTGGTATAATTTGTCTAATAATATATCCCTGTCTTTCTAAATCCTGACTGATGCTCCGTTATGATGTCATTGCTTTCTAAATATTTTTCAATTTGATTTTTTACTACTAATTCGAGCACCTTTTCGTATAATGGCAACATATTAATTGATCTGTAATGACTTGCTTTTATGGCTTTGTTTATTTTTGGGATCGGTATAATTATAAGATTAAACGAACTTACCTGTAAGTGAAGTTCGATCTTAATTGTATGAAGCGCCTCTTCCGAAGAGACCAGATGTAGTACCCCTACTGTGCGCCGATGTCGCCACAATCTTTACAGTTCAATTTTTTCCGTTTCGGTTTTGTTCCATGTATATATCGGTACGCAACTCATTTATTCAAAGTGCTGCCGTAACCCTCAGGGTTTCTAATTATATATGTATAATTAGAAAAAGGGGCAATTTTTTGGGTGGGACTGATCTCTTCGGAAGAGGCGCTTCATACAATTAAGATCGAACTTCACTTACAGGTAAGTTCGTTTAATCTTATAATTGTATTTCGTGCCTCTTCCTCGAGATCAGATGTAGTTATTTAAAGTTCGTTATGGCAGATATTCAATGACTCAGAAATTCGATATCCTTGTATATTTATGAACAGTTTTCAAATATGTTATTAAGTACGACGCAATAGACAATGTAATGTTATACAACGCTTCTATCTAAAACCGCTTTCGCAAACATTTCTTTACTTGCTACAACAGGACGATCGTAGAACCTAGCGAAGGTACCCGATTTTTCTGTCCATCCTGCAGCTTTTCTAATAGCATCTATATTGACCCCACTCCTTTTCGCGGACGAAGTGGACGCATGGCGAGTGCTATAAGCATCGAATGCCTCAGTGTTTACCCCGCTCTTTGTGAGGGTCTTTTTTATCCACTTACTCAACGTTTGGCTAGATACCCCCTTGTGCGGCTTTTTCAGAGCTATAAAGAGTTGAGTCTCATCTCCTCGTAAATCTTTTGTCCTATCTAAATACGTCTCTAATGACGATGCTGCGCAGACACATGGATTTTCAACATAAAAAGGAATGTTTAAAACTGGCTGTGCCTTATTTATTCTTGAAGTTTTTAACCACGCCGGAATTTTAATATCGATCAACCCCATCGATTTCTCGATGTTTCGGATATCGATTGACGCGAGTGTCTGCATGCGCTGAGCTGTGACTAACGCCAACAGTGTAACCAGTTTGAGAGTAAGTCTCTCTAAGGAAATTGCCGTGTTCGGCCCCCATTGTGCAACGTGGTTTAAGACAATTCGCGGTTCCCACGTCGACTCGTATTTGGGCTTTACTGGTCTGAGGTTCGCGATGCCTTTGAAAAGCCTTCGTACTTTGGCGTCTTCTCCTAATTCGGGCCCGTGCCACAGCGAAATCGCGGATCTGCAGCTATTCAACGTGCCGTAAGAAGCGCCCTTATGAAACTCGACAGCCAAAAATTGTATTACTTGCGATATATCGCAATTGTACGGATCTACGATTTTTTCACGACAAAATAACCATCACTTTTTCAAACAGCTATCGTATTGTTTGAGCAATGAATCCGATAACGAGGAGAGCATGATAGCAAGCCCTTCCTCTGGCACGCTTCTCCTTTTCAGTGCTTCCCAGACAGCACCCCTGCAACCAGGGTAACTCTCCTCCAAATCGGGTGTGGTTGCCTATTGAGAGAACGTAATAAGTTAAAATTCGGTTGAAAATAAATCGGTTCGCAATCCAGCATGGTAGTGAAGACGGGGAACCAAACCTGAGCTGGCCAATACGGTACAATTACGATACCTCTAGCACGATCGTCTTTTATCTTTCTTAAAACACGTAAAACTATTGCGAACGGCGGAAATGCATAGAAAAACCATTGGCTCCAATCTACTGTGAATGCGTCAATCGCAATTGAGCCCGGGTCTCTCGACCAAGAAATATAGCGTCTGCATTTCGCATTCGTTCTCGTTGCAAATAAATCTATTTCCGGCTGCCCTAATCTATTTTTAATCTCGCGGAAAGCCGAATTCGATAAGGCATATTCCGTCTCCGGTTCAAGCCTCCTCGATTCAAAGTCAGCTTCAAAATTATCTCGAGACGAAATATATGACGCAAAAATATAAATGTTGCGGCTTTCGCACCATTTCCAAATTTCTCGAGCTCTGTTTAGCCCGAAGGGCAAACACGTAAATTGATACAAATTTCTTTCGAAGATAAACCGTAGAAATTTGCGATCCGAGTCTGCAATCGGAATGAAATAATACGCATCCTTAAGATCAATAGATGTCATAAAACATCCACGAGTTATCATTTGCCTTGCCGTTTTCCCATCTTCTAATTTAAAGTGATCCGTGGCTATGAATTCATTTAACTGCTTTAAATTTAGGATAAAACGGTGAGAACCATCCGGTTTCGGTACAAGAAAAATTTTTGAGATAAATTGTCGCGATGCAGGCCGACACCCTTCTATCGCGCCCTTTTTTAACAACGCTGCGATTTCGTCTCGCATTAACCCTCTTTCTTGATTCGACCATCGCGGCTCGGAGGGCGGTTTACGCTGGTATACCTCCGACGTGAACGGTATTCTATACCCCTTAATCCAGCCCAGGATGGTTTCGTCTGAGGTCACTTCAAGCCAGCTGTGCTTAGAAAGAGCTAGCCGACCGGCAAATTTACCTACGTTTAATTGTTTTTCTTTGGCTTGTGACTCTCTTGATTCTGATGATAATTCCGTCCACGTGACGTGGACTTGTTGCCTCGGCTGTATTTGTTGTAACTCTGCTTGTACCCGCCCCCCCTCGAATAAGTATTCGGACGATATTGATTTTGTTGAGGCGGGCCCCTCGAGTTTTTTGAGTTTTTCCCTTGATCCAACGATTGCTTGGCAGGCTGTTTCAAATCCTTGGATGACTGCTGCAAAACTTTAGCAGCCTTTATTTTTTCGCTGAGGTCTTTTCCAAAAAGCCACTCGTCTGATGATAAACCCTTCAGCGTATCTCTGAACGGTGCTTTGATGTTTTTTAGAATCAAACTCTTTCGGATCGATGTCTCATCGTGCTGCAGGTCTGCCAGAAGTTTCGCTACGCCATTGAGTGGTTCTAAATATTGCTTTTTGTCCGCAGGATTCGATTTGATCAGCAGCTCTATAACCTTTCCCACGCCGGCGAGCGAAGCCGCTACCTTTTCTTGTTTTTCAACAATTCTTTCGTCCCTCTTGACGATTGTACTGTCTAAGGCTGCCTTAACCTCTAAATTTAATTTTGGAGGATCGATGAAAACGCAGTTCTGCGGAGGTGGGATTTTTTTCAAAAAATCTTTTCGCTCTTCCGCCGGAAGACCCTTTTCGATTATCTCAAACCAAAGCGACGCGAGATGACTGTGCACTGCAGGTGCTAGAACTCGCTCTGGCCTGAGACGTTCTCCGAACATTTCCAAAACGTCAGCTTCCAATTCGGTCTCTTGTGTTCCCGAGGACGCTTCTTCCGTCTCTGTCTTTGCATTGACCACAATCGGGCTAATCGCATTGTCTGCGACAACCGCGGCCACTTGTGTACCCGAATGAGCAACGATACTTTCGTCGTCGGGGTTTACATTGCGGTCCTCCGGTAAACCTGTATACGAATAACTAGGTTCTCGTCGACTGGAACGACTGCGCCTAGAGCGTCGATCGCTGTCACGACGATACGCATAATCGTCGTAACTATCGTTACGATGGCTGCCACACTACTGGCGTCGATGAGATCTCGGTGAGTCGTAATCCTCGCGATGTCTCCTATGAGACTTACTACGGGATCGACTTCGTGACAAACTATCTCTTCGATCGCCTGTTACAACGAAAAACAAACAAAAAATAACCCTTAAAAGAAAAATACAGTTTTTCTGTTTTTATTTTGGTTTAATACTTGGGTTATTTGCTTTTACGAGTCAGTTGTACCGCTACGTAAAATGTCACATGGCCTGTGGACCTTACACTCGCGACCGTTGGACGATCGTGAGACAGAATCCGCATGGCATATTGTACGGGGTTATGTACACACGCGATGTTAAACATCGTTGTGACATATTTATGATTTATGGTTGGACCAAAAAAACCATTGTTTCCCCTTCGTACTATTTTTTTCCCGCACGAAACCCCCAAGCGAGGCTAGACGTTCTAACCTTAAATACTTACGACGCTTGGTTTCGTGTTTTTCCTTTAGAATTTGTTCTTCCAACCATTCTACTCGCTTTCGCAGTATCTCTTGATCCTCGTCGTCCGACGCGCGATCCCTGTGTTTCTTTTTTCCCATTCTTTTCTGAATTTCTCTGATGAATTTCTGAATAAAACGTGTGACGTGATCGGCACAAAGAAGAAGAATGTGTGAGTTGCGTACCGATATATACATGGAACAAAACCGAAACGGAAAAAATTGAACTGTAAAGATTGTGGCGACATCGGCGCATAGTAGGGGTACTACATCTGATCTCGAGGAAGAGGCGCGAAATACAATTGTAGAAGTTTTCCAGCTGTCCGGACAACATCCCTCCCGTAGGGATCCATTTATTATTTCCACAAATTCCTCTTTTATTGCACTGAATGCCATTTTTAGTGTATCACTTGATATTCCTTCTTCCGTTCCCTTCTTTTTCGGGAGTCCCATCACTATCTTCTCCAGATCCTTTATTTCAATATGATTGAAGTTTTCCATTATACTTTTATTGTTCATCCTTATCCCTGTTATAATTCTTCTTCGGTTTGGACTTCCAGACGTATCCCGTTGTATTGAATTAACTATATTCTTTACACTTTGCACATAGAACACATTAAATTTATCAGCTATACTACCTCCCATCATGTCATCCAATATCTCAAAATCTATATTCTCTACTTCTCTAGTACCCATTGATTCTCCTTTAATTACTTCTTTTAACGTTTTCCACATTTTTGTCGGATCCTTCTTATTATCGTCTATCATCTTTTCATAATATTCCTTCTTCTTTTCTCTTATTAATTTAACTACTGCATTCCTTTCTACTTTAAGTTGCTGCCAATGCTCCTCCAAACCAGTAGTAATTGCTACTCCGTATGCCTTATCTCTTCTTCTTGCAGTTACTATTATGTCTTCTGAATACCATTTTTTTCCTTCCCATACGCTTGGAATCTTCACTATATTTCTGGGTGCAAACCTATCTAGAGCACCCTCTATGTTATCAACGAGCATCCTTGCTCTTTGGCTTACTTCTACCTCTTGAACTTGTCTTGTGGTAATGCTTAACGTCCGTGTAAATTCCTTCACATCAATTTTACTATAGTTTCTTGTTTTATATTCTCTATACTCATTCCTTTCCTTCCTGTTACCTAATATGACTTTTATCCATGCATGATCCGTTATCTTTGGCTCATGTTCCACCTGCACTTGTGCACACCTATTAGCAAATAATAAATCGATAGTAGTTCGACTATCTTGTGTTATTCTTGTTGGTTTATTAACGTATTGCTTCATTCCTAGACTCAGCATTCCTGTTATCAACCTCTTTTTGTAGAACGTTTCTACCGTGACATCTATATTAAAATCACCTATTATCAAACAGTCTCCTTTTATTGTTAGTTCCTCAGTTATGTTTTCTATGTGTCTTATAAACTCAGCATCCGACGCACTTGGCGAATGATACACAATTACTATCACTCCTTTATAATGTTTGTCCTTGACCTCTATTCCAGCACACCAGCAGTTTGATTCTATTTTATTTATTGGTATCATATCATATTTAATATCATCTCTTCTGTATAAGATTGCACCACCTGTATTCCTATTCTCCGCATTACATCTGACTGCACCATAGCCCGGCATATACACTTCACTGTCACCAATTTCAGCTGTCACTCTGGTCTCTGATAACGCTATGAATGCGGGTTTCATTTTATCCACTATTTGGTATCGTATTTCATCCTTATGTGCTATCAGACTTTGTGCATTTGTATACTATAGCATTTCCTCCTTCAGTAATTGCTAATCGTCCCATCCTGCTCTCCTCTTCTCTTCTTGGATTGCTCTTTTGTACGTTGGGCATTCCCGATCTAACGTATCATGTTCCATGTTTATCTCTAAGTTGTATGCTTGGTTTTTAAACATGCAGTTTATGCACTTGTTTTTCGTCGCTGTACATTGTAACGTAAATTTGCTCCTCAACGTACCACGTTACCTATAGCTGACCCAAGCTATTTTTCCTTCCTTTTATTTTCTCTTACGAGTTGGGCGCCAGGCGCTTACGCGCCGGAAGGAAAAATAACGAGATGTTAGGCCAGACTCAGCCCAGGCTAGCTACAGCTGTTCGAGGCAGAGTGGGTGGTTCGGACTGTCAAGCCAAGAATTATCCTCGAATAAAAGGAAAATACAATCCAGTGATCCAGATAAAATGAGTCATTAACGTCGATGAATAAAATAAATCACCAAAATAGGGTCAATAAATACCCCTGACCGGAACAATAAACAAAGTCAAATTAATAAAACAACACCAATAAATAATTTACACAACGATAGCAGGTACGGGACTTACAGAGGCCACTCGGGCAACTTCTTTATTTCTTAACAAACAATTACGAATTTTCCATAAACATTGATAATGAATTCAAACAGAATGTCCCGTAAACGTAACTCTTTAACAATTCATAAACTTAATCATTCTATCCGCATATTTCATCCCGGCACTCGTCTCGGCTCTCACTCTCTCCCATACCCGACCTATATTTAGACGGTTGCGATAGACGACCAAAACACGGCCTAGCAAAGTAAACCTGAAAGGTCGCCTCGCAATTCGGCTCGCGGTACGGCCTACACCGAACTAATCCCCCATACATCCAACAACTATAACTACGGGACGTCGGAAGGTCACGTACGCGAAGCCTTTACTGATTCGAACCTCCCAACTATCACATTGCAGGCCGCGAAATCGAGAAAGTATCGTGGGCCAAAATAACAAAATAGATCCCTCAACTATTCCAAATAACGGATTACAAATGTCCCAGCGAGATACGTCTCGAGCCGTACCAATCCCTCGCGACCAAGTTCCAAATACGGGACGACGACCGAGCCCGCACTGCATAAGCTCACAAAATAAAATAAAACAATGTCCGACATAAGAAAAATAAATAAAGTGATCCAAGTCCATATAAAATCAATTGCCCGGTAAAATCCGCGACGTGGTCTATCCCGTTCAAATCCCTCACACATTCAAACAAACACGGGATAACGGCCTAACGCACGCACGGCTTTACAGTACACGACTACAGAACAGTAACAACGAACGAACTATTTATCATGGCCAGATACGCCTCGAACCGTACGAATCCCTCACGATCAAGTACCAACACGGGATGACGGCCGAGCACGCACTGCATGTATTCGCAGAAATAAATAATGTCCAATATAACAAGAAAGATAAATAAAATAAAATAAGACGAATAAAATATTATAAATCTATAAGTGTCAATTATGCCTGAAAGTCCGCGACACGGCCTATGCCATTCAAATCCCTCACACACAATCTGACCACGGGATGATGTACCAACACGCGCGCGTTCTTACAGCAAAACGACTACAGAACAGTAACAAAAAAAAAAAGGACAACGAACGAAGTGACTTCTTCCCGGCTCTAACCGCCAAACGATCACGATATTACACTCTACTCGACGCAGCCTGTCCCGATACGAATAGTACTCTGTGCGTGGTATATCAGAATCGCAGGTACGACTAAGTTTGAATCGAACTTTCCAAAGAATTAAAAAACAATAATAATCAAATAATGGCGAAAGACCGTAGAAGGGAAGAGAGCTCACCGGGACGATGACGATGCGATGTTCCTTGCTAATCCTTCTTAACCCAAAACCGTCTCGGAATTCTCTCCTCTGGATACCATCCTCGATTTACTCCTCGTTGTTTCAAAAGATATGCCCCGGTACCCACGATAGGTGGTGATAGATTTCGACGAAATCAATGGTGGAGCGGGACGATATGATACCCGCTGCTACGTCCTGTTCGCTCGACGGTAACCGGGAAAAAGCCCTGAGGTCCTGCCGGCACGCGTGCCCGTCAACTATGATCCCTACCTAACGGTCTGAACTCGGTCAATTGGGGGAATCGGTGTCACCGGAGCGCCTCGACTGGACAACGCATAAAATTAACAACCGATCCTTGGGATGTATAACTCTGCCCGGTCGGTGAACCCCAAACGACTGATGGATCGTTGCTAGTAGGTGCTGATCGGCCACAGATAGCGTCGTATCGTTAATCGATCCACATCCAGCGGGACAATGATATTTCCCAATGGATCAAGATGGAAAGAGCCGGTCGGTGTAATAAGTCGCATCCAGAAGCCAGCCATCAGCATACGCGGGGCTCCCCTCCGTCCGGTCGTACAAATTAATAAAAGAAAATAAAAAAACGGAAATAATTAAATAGAGTACGGCGATTATTCCTTACAGCCCTGCGAGATCGTGTTGGCAGCCGTCGTGCGAGAAGGACGCAGCGCTGGAGGATTTTGCCACGTTACAACATTTATTCGTTTCGTGATTTCCCGCACATTTATGGCATGTTTCCTCTCTTGTGCAGTTCTTGGCTATATGATAGTAGCCCCAACATTTGTAGCATCGCTTCACATTGACGTGGTTGTAAACCGGACATTTTCTCTATCTCACGCTGATCTTACCTTTGCTCAGTATCTCTTGGTGGGTTCCTTCATCCACTATCATTATTACTGATCCTTCGTGTCTCTCTTCTTTGTTTATTCTTTTGACAATTTTCATCTCCCTTCCTTCCTTTTCTTCCATTGCATTCTGTTTCTTTATGTTTCAACCAGCTCATCATCCGCCAGCTCTAGTTCATCCACTTCCATGTTAACGATCTTAATTTTTGGTTTTTGTTGCTTTGTTTCCATAACTTTAAATCCCTCGCCCATTTTCTCTTGTACTATGGTCTTCAGCTTTTCTATTTCTTCTGTCGTTTCACAGCCCAAAATCACAGTTCCATTACTGCCTTTCTTTAACCTTGTTACTCCCACAGCCATGTTTTTTATGTCTATCTTTTCTTTGATCTTCTTTTTCGTGGCCTCACTATCTTGTTGTTCGTTAGACTTAATAATTATAACCGTCTCCTTTTTCTTTTCTTTGACTGCTCCACTATAGGTTCTTGTTACTTCCCTTGTTGTACCTAGAACTCCTCCTTGTATCATCTTTTTTATTTCTTCCATTTCGATCTTCATGCCTTTCAATTCTTCTTGTACTATTTCCTTAATTATCACCCTAACTTCATTCTTGCATGCAACTTCGTCCTTTATTTCTTTCACATTTTTCACCAACCAATCTATTTTTCCTTCGATATTTGCCGTCGTGCTAATACCTCTGCTTCCAGTAAATGATCCAGTCGAACCCGATCGATCTCTGCTGTTACCTGCACCAGGTGTCAACCTCCTCTGGCTTTCGTCAACTACGAATTTATCGAATGGACCATTACATTGCACTAGTTCTCTGTTTTTATCGTACACCTTATGTTTACACACACATCTCGGATGATAAAACAGTTTCGGGCACGTCTTGCATCGCACTACCTGGCTTTTTATAGCTTTTTTGCACGCTGAGCAACGATATTCATCGTACTCAGTCGTGCTATCCATTTCGTCCGTGTTCGCACTAATGCCGTGGTATGCGCTATTGTCGTGTAACCGTGGCAACGAGAATGGTCGCCGTCACCACTTTCACACGAACTTCAATATCTAAAATTGTTCACAATACCGCGATCTCGATAGCTATCAGAATCATCTATCGTTCTAAATGCTCATCACACAAAACCGCACACTTCGTAATATTTTTATCCTTATTATAGTGTTATATTCCACTATAAAATTGGCTCAAAGACGGAGCGCATTTGACACACGTCTCAACTTTTCGAGAGAGAGAGAGAGAGAGAGAGAGAGAGAGAGAGAGATTGATTGATTGATTGATTGATTGATGTTTATTAGCTTTCTGAACTATTTGATGTACATTATTTACATGTTTATCTTACGTTTATATTGAACTTATTTAATTTCGCTTATAATAAATGCGTTTAACATATTCTTATATTGAACTAGTTTTACACAGCCTTTAACCTCTGCTGGCAACGCATTATACATTGTGAGGTATTCACATTTAGGGACTTTAAGATTATAAAGAAGAATCGAAGAAATTATCAAGATAGGACATAATAGCAAGCTATAAGCATATTTAAGAAAAAGTAAGGCAGGTCGGCTGATAGCTGTTTGGAAAGAAGGCTCGTAATCATAATAAAAGCGAGAGAACCGCGAGCGAGTGAGCGAGAGACTCGGTTTAGGCGCACCGAACACTGCGGGCAAGAGGCCACTGAACCCGGAGATGTGACAAAAACGACTACGTCACACCTCCGGAATTCCCTCGCTGCCGTAAACAGCAGGTCGGCGACCGGCTGGCCTTGCTCGGCGGAGAGGGGAATGCGGTAAGCGCGGCAACGGCGAAAATAAAAATTAATAGATTACGGTAGATTTAAAAAAATTTACAGCGAAAACAGGAGAGAGGGGTTCGAACTCCGACGAGGACTATAAAAAGGCCTGCGCGAGGGGAAGAGACCTTAGTCTTTTAGACCAAAAAGTGAAAGTATCGAAGTATAGGAAAACGAAACGTTGAGATCACGGAAAGTTTAGCAAGAATTATTTTTAATTTCGGAATGTGGAGTCGGCGTTTCATGTGCAACACAAGCCAACCAGCGGGTGGAAACAGAGACCGAGCCGAGAGGAGATACAGGCGAGATAAACATAGAAAATAAGCCGTAAATAGATCGTCATTTTAAAAATTGTTATCGATTTAGTTTAGTGTAGGTCCTTAGTGATTATTAGGTAGGATAGGCTCAAGAGTAATTTCTAAGAAAATAGAATAAAGAATAGATCCCTAAGTGTAGAAAATAGTTTGAAGTTAGAATTAGGTCAGTGGTCTGTGAGCAAGCAAAACTAGATCACACAACATATGACCGGCCGGCAAAATATAGATAGCGAGTAAGAGTGAGAGAGAGAACGCCGAACAGCGAATCTACGTAGCACAGAGAGGGACAGTGGTACGAGCGAGACATCGTCTCAAGGAGCGAGGCGGGCGAGTCTGGTGGTGTGCGTGTATATGTGTCTATCGAGCGCGACACTCTACACTCGCGTCTGAAATAATAACAGAAATTGCGAGCCCCGAATACCGAGAATTCAGGTGCACGAAATAAAATAAGAACTTATAAAATTATCATCAAGAATTACCGGATTGTAGCGTATGGAATGAGCTATTGGTTGCCCTATACCGAGTATGGACATTATATAAAAATTGTTCTTTTTATTAATAAACTACATTCTCATCCACCTCGAAGTCTAACATTAATTAGTTTTGTGTTCGAGCCCGAATTTCCCACGATAAATAAAAATTATTGATAACGATAAGAAATTACCGTTACATTTTGCGCCCAACGTAGGGCTCGACACAGCTAAGAAAGACTGCGGTGGTGAGACAGGGCGCGCGTTAGGAAAATAAATTCGGTGAGATTCAAAGCATGGATACAGACGGGAATGTGAATATCTCGACTGAGCTTGAATAATTAAGAATGATGGAAAGCATGGAGGAACAGCATCGGCCTGAGGGGGATGCTGAATTAGGTCCAGCGTATATATGGGAATCGACAACAGCTGATCACCTGTTGGATGATCGACGACAGAGAGATCGGAGGAACATACAATGGTTATCTGAAATTACGCCAATTGAGGAGGATGACGGCGTATTGGAGGATCTAGAAGATAAGCGGACAAACGGTGAGGACGGCAGTACACCAATACCTGCGGACAGGACTATGACTGTTTTACCGAATCCTGTGGAGGTGGGCGAGATCGTGCAACTTCTCCAGAGGATGGAATAGAAAATCGATAAGAAACACGATGAGATAGTAAAAACGCAGCAGGAAATAAGAGACGAGTGTATAGGTAGGATAATAAGTTTGAAAGAGTCTACGAAGGATGAATTGAATGGAGAGATTACAGCAGTCGAGAGCCGGACGGACCGGAAGAGAAAGAAAGCACAGAAAGGGTACAAAAGGAGCAAAATACAACAAATAAATATATACAACGACAGGTCGCTAGTCACTGGGTGACAGCGTAGAAGCTGGAGAGAAGAACTTTAGAAATGATGGCAGAAATCAGGGCTACACAAGAAATTACCGAGGGTCACACCAGAAGAATTGAAAAATTAGAAGAGACGACACGAAGAACGAGTACATCAGTCAATTTTGGCCAAACTATTGGAGGAGGGTTAAATGTCACACGATTATATACGACAGCCCAGAAACCACCGAAATATAATGGCGATGGGAAAGAAAGACCGATGAGATTTTTGAAAGAATTTCGAGAATTTTGTATCTCAGGAGGGATCGAGGATACTGAGATTCGGCACGCCATCGGAACTGCATTGAAAGGAGTCGCAAACGATTGGTGGCTCGTGGTGGAGGGAGCGGTACACAACGTTCAAACTTTTGAAGAGAAATTTCGTTCAAGATATTGGGCTCGTGACATGCAAGACAAGGTCAAGAAGAATTTGGAAATCGGATCATTTTACACTGAAGGTCAAACGTTGACACGAGCCGAATATGCGACTCGTGTCATCGGTAACGCTCGAGATTTGAGCAAAAAATTAAGCGACGAGGACATAATACGTCGTCTTGCCAAGCACTTCGATGAAGAAGTGCGGAGCGCTGTAAGAGTCCGCCAAATCTGTGATATCGATGAATTTCCCTTTGTTAGCAATTTTTACTTTAGCCTATCGTCGATCGCCGAGCGAATCGCCTCATACTGCGTTGGCGTTCTTGGGGTCGATCGTACGATCGGACATTGGACTTCGCTTCCTGTCTGGAACGAATTCCAATGTTTCGTTAGCTGTGTCAGCTATGGAATATTCCAGAAAATACCGTGAAATCGAATATTCCGCGGCACAACAGCAGTTATTTTTAGGATTATGAACCAATAAGGAGTAGAAACTCGCGTAAACATAAAAAATACATAGTAGGTTTAAATAAAACAGATTAAACGGACTTATTATTTGTGACAGGATATTTTTGGTTGCCTGTCACAAGGCAGGGCCGAGCGGGGTTGACAGGTGTGGACCTCCTCCTTCGGAAAAGAGCCCTCCGCCGAGGCGATACAACAGGATAATTGTGTAGCGTGCGGTGATGATAAATATTAATTTCGTTTTTTTTTTTCTTAATAATACTCTCGAGCGAGCGGCGTCATTATCGTCGTACTCCAAGTATCGACGAGAAGGTCAACAGCGGGAACACGAAGGAGCCTGTTTTATCGACGCGAGGAGAGATCTCGAGTCTCCGCAGTCGTTATATTGAAAAGCCGTAGCCACAACTATGATGTCAGCGCTCTCGTGGAGAGGACCACGCTTAGACAATCCCCGCACCATCTCATGGGGCCGAAAGACGCAACGGTCCCTGGCGGCAGTTGAATTTTCGCTGCGCTGCCGAGGTTTGTTCGCTTCATGCTGCTGGTACATCCGAAGCACCTAGGCTCTCGCTAGTGCCATTGGCGGCTCGTATATTCAAGCTGTGCACAAGTATCGTTGAAATTATTCGAATTTTATTGGTGGCTAATATTTAGAGCGTGGGAGTTGATCGGCTCAAACAACCAGGGCTAACGTTTGTTGGGGACTCTTGCGCCGTATATTATACAACGAGGACGTTTACACCGTGTCCGCTACCGTGTCCGTCCGACAAGGACAGACGCCTGCCCCCCGCCGCTCTGGACTACTGCGAGACTATTTCTCGAGAGGCTCCCGACACTGCAACCTTCCGGCAAGGCCGTCTTTTGTCTCTGGTTTGAGAGTGGGAGCTCGCTCCAGTATTTTGGTGAGAAACCCGAGTGATATTATCGTGACGGCACGCTATCATGCCGAAAATTTAACATCTTTTGCTATAGCGGTCAAACAGCTACCGTCTGGTATTTCAAATTCTGCAATAATTCGCTTCACGAGAATTAACGGATCGCCGAAGGGGGTCCATTTCTTTATTATTTTTAATATCTTAAAATTGTGAATTTGGGCGCGTTAAAAGTTCTCGTATGTCGTGTGCGTGTGCCATATGGTGTGACAGAGCTGGGGGTCGATGACTTTGAAAGTATCGTTGAGAGTGTCGTGCTCTTGTTTGAATTTTTGGCTATAAGGTTTTGTGTTTCTGAGTCAAATCATTTGTGGTTAGAGTGTGTATTAGAAGCGAGCGTTTAGTCTGCAATACTTCCTGTTATTTATTTGACCGGTTCCGTTTTATCGATTCTGTTTCTTTTATTTAATTATCCTATTTTAAGTTTGTCGATTGTTTTAATTTTTGGACGTGGTTTATTTATTAGATTTTATGTTTGACTATTATTCATGTTTGACGCTGATTTTTCATATTTTATTTATTTTCGCTTTTAATTTTTTACTGTGACTCACAAGGAAGTTTGGTGTCCTCCTCCGATTTTGATGAAACTTACGTATGTTGTAAAGCATCGAAAACTAAAAGACACGTATTTTTTTTATCGATGGAAAAATATTTCTAAGGGGTGAAATCGCCTTTCAAAGTTAGGGGTAATTATGCAGTTTCTCCTCTGCAAATGAATTTTTTTCTTCAACTTCACGTGAAATTTTTATTGTCTTCAGTGAAGAGTAGTTTGGTTTTTGTTTCATTAAAATCGGTGGACGCCTTCTGGGTGAAACTGCATAATCACCCCTCGACATGCCTAACTTTAAAGGGCGATTTTACCCCGTAGAAATGTTTTTCGGCCGATAAAAAAAAATACATGTCTTTTAGTTTTCGATTCTCTACAATATACTGTAACGGTAATTTCTTTCGTTAACAGTAATTTTTATCTTCCGAGGGGAAGAATTCGAACTCGAACACAAGGATAATTAATTTTAGACTTCGAGGTAGGTAAAAGTAGGGTTTATTTATAAAGACAATTTAAAATAAAACATCAATGTCGGTTATTGGCACCGTTCGCCAGTACAGTGCATTTCAAACCGTGCGATTATTTTACACTTCTTTTTGTGTATTTCGTTCGTGTATCTCTTTAATACACCTCGCGATGTAGCCTGTTATTGGTATTGTTTGTTGGTAGTCTTGCTCTTAAGGCGATGCCTCCTCATATCCTTTCTATCTATCACTTGTTCCACTTCCTTTCCATCGGCTTTAATCCTACTTGCTTACACACTACCTGCTCATTCGACCTATTTAAATGCTACGCGCTTAGATGCAATTCGCTTAAATCCCATTCGTTTAAATCGAGTCTTATTCCCATAAATTGTCTCTGTAACCACACTAATTCTTTTTCTTATTAACTGTCTACTCGCCTTTCTTTTCTCCTTCCTCAGACTTTTTCGTTCACTGAGCTTGATGGCTTTCTGGATTATAATTCTTTTTATCATGCACTGACCCACTTTTTATTAGTTCCTTCGAAAACTTTGATGTGAGTAGTTAAGCTAGGCCGGTTCCAGCACACCACCTGGGCAGGTGTAAATTTACCTGTGCTCAGTCGGTAATTATCCTAGAAACCCACTTTACCCACATATGGTAATGACCGCCTGTCGATAATAATCTTATGTCGAAATTGTTGTCTACTAGATGGTGCTACAGTCGGATAGATCAAGATCGATATTCCTATAATGGTTGCATGGTATCCAGTTAGATGGCGCGAGGTTCTATGTAGACTTACTGTAGTCGTGTACTGACCTAGCCTCCCCTACAGTCGGTAACTCACTAGATCATCGTCGATAAATGCGCCTGCCTATACCGCACCAACGAGTACACTGTACCGATCACTGAAGGTAAGTGACCTACTAACTCACAGTGAGACCTCGCGGGGTATTTCTGATTGGGATATCCTGATATCGGGATATTGGGAGATTCGATACCTTTGTTGATATTTTACCGACAGTCAGAAATTATCTTACGTCGGTGATTATCTCACGTCGGTACTATTATAGATGGAGCCACAGTCGGATTCCATAGATCACGCTCGATATCCATGGTAAGGGAGACTTTATCATGGTAAGGCAGACTTTCACTCTGCTGTCATCGCTTTCGGATAGAGCGCACCACAGGAGGATTCGAAAGAATTCGAGATAAATACATTTAGTATATAAAAACTTGTTTTCATTTTTTAATGTTACAGATAATGCATTTAATCTAATAAAAACTCTTAACGGTAGATTAATACATATATATAGTATATATATCTTACAGGTAATGCATTTAACCTAAAAAATTCTTAACTATAAATCTTAAATATCTAACTATGAGACAGACTGTTCATGATTGGTTTCCTGAAAGGTTTCGAAATCAAACTAGAACGTTGGATAAAACAAGGTTCAGGCTTGCAGAGGACTGATGAAAAAGGAATCTTGGATCGAGTGAGATGGTCGAACCTACTATCAGCTTTCAATGAGCGCATCAAGACTGGAGTTATCACCAACTTAAAGCACATCGATGTCAATTTATTCTTGGAAGATTGTTTGACACTTTTCCATGAAGAACTAAAAAGTATCTTGAAGATCGACAATATGGCGGTCAAGGTATATGCAGTACTAGCAGCAAAATTTAAGGTAATGAAGAATGATGAAGAAATTGTTGAAGTGAATCACTTCAACATGAAGGCTGAAGCGATTTATCCAGCAACTTCAATCAAAGATTGGTTTACTGTCAACATCCAAGCACCGATTCAGAGGGAAATTGAAGAATTTGAGCTACAAGATTCCGGATGGACGCTGTATTCTATCATCAATCTCACAGTAAACATCAACAAGTTGAATCCGATGCGAGGTAGCTCCTATATGGATCTCCCAATCGAGATTCAAAATAAGCATGCATGTGTCAATGCAAAAAATACTGACAACATGTGATTCAACTGGGCTGTACTATCGACATTACATCCGGCAGTACATAATTCTAATCGAGTTTCTACATATGAGAGATATACGCATGAGCTCAACTTCACTGGTATCGACTTTCCAGTGATGCCGCATCATTTCAACAAATTTGAGAAGAATAATGGCATATCAATCAACATCTACATTCTGAAGAAACGAATGAGAAAGTTCGTGACCACTCCTCTGCATGTAACGTCTACGAAAAAAACTCTGCACATTAACCTTCTTCTCATGCAATATCATTACGTGGATGAGGACGAAGAGCAAGAAAAAGAAGATGCTAACAGAGTATACCAACTACCGAGATTCCATTACGTGTGGATCAAACATTTGTCTCGTTTAGTCTCGATACAGCTATCGAAACGTATTCACAAGCATCATATTTGCGATCGCTGCCTGCACTACTTTCGTAACGAAGACAAGCTTACCGCACATGAAGAAGATTGCAGGAAGATAAACAAATGTAAGGTTATGATGCCGTCAGTAAAGAAAAAAATTCTTCGCTTTAAAAATCATAGCAATAAAGAGAGAATACCTTGTATTGTATACGCGGACTTTGAATGCTTACTCAAACCGATCCGAGATAAAAACGCGTACCAAAAGCACGAGGCGTTCAGCGTTGGGTATTACCTAAACTGCTGTTATGATACCTCGAAATCGAGCTACTGCAGCTACAGAGGTGTGAACCCTGCGGAATGGTTCGTGAGGGAGCTGCAACAATTGGCCACGGACCTCGAAGAGCTGTACATGAATCCTAAGCCTATGTCGAAGCTGTCATTCGCGCAGAGAACACAGTTCCATATGGCAACTACGTGTCATATTTGTAACAGGAATTTATCCAGCAACGATCGAGTCCATGATCACTGCCATTTGACTGGACAGTATGTATTTTGATAACCCTTTTTTATTCAAATAATGATAAAGATTGAAAATATAATACATATTTATGTACACCTAGATACAGAGGACCGGCACACAACAAGTGCAACTTACTTTATCAAGACTCACGAGTGATACCAGTGGTCTTCCACAACCTCACGGGATATGATTCACATTTTGTTATACGTGAAATCGCAACATGCTTCGATGGTCGTGTGGATATACTGCCACAGACGAAGGAACGTTACATCGCCTTTCAAAAGCACATTGATGGAAGCGATGTGAGTTTTCGATTCATCGACTCGTTCCGCTTTATGGCTTCATCGTTAGAAAAACTAGCTTCATACCTTACGGAATTCAAGATTGTTAGGCGCGAATTTAAACAACTTCCTGATGATAAGATTGAGCTGCTATCGAGGAAAGGTGTATTCCCATATGAATACGTTGACGCTGTACAGAAACTGGATGAGCATAATCTTCCGACTAAAGAAGATTTCCATAGTACGCTGAATGACAGCGACATCACAGACGACGGTTACGAGCACGCAAAAAGAGTGTGGCAAGAGTTCAACATTCATGATTTGGGCGAATATTCAGATCTCTATCTGAAAACTGATGTTCTCCTCTTAGCCGATGTCTTTGAGAATTTTCGTAACAATTGCATCAGAGCGTATGGTCTGGACCCTGCGCACTACTACACAACACCAGGATTCACGTGGGAAAAATCTTTTCAAGCTCATGAACAACGCAGTGTTTGGCAAGACGATGGAAAATGTTCGTAAACATGTGGATGTAAAACTCGTCACACGCTGGGGTGGACGTTATGGTGCTGAAGCCCTTATTGCGAGACCAACATTCCGCAGTCGATCAATCTTTGAAGAGAACCTCATTGCTGTACAGCTTTTGAAGACAGAGGTATATCTCAACAAACCAATCTACATAGGTCTCTGTGTGCTGGACTTGTCGAAAGTGTTAGTCTACGACTTCCACTATGATTACATGAAAACGCAATTTGCCGATGATCACTGCAAGCTCTTGTATACCGACACCGACAGCCTACTCTATGAGATTCAGTGCCCTGACATATATGACATCATGAGACGGGATATCCGGAAATTCGATACCTCTGATTATCCAGCTGAGAATCAATTTGCACTACCTCAAGCAAATAAAAAAATCGTTGGATTGATGAAGGATGAGTGCAATGGGCAGATGATGACAGAATTCGCTGGTCTACGCAGCAAAATGTATAGCGTTCGAGTAAATGGCGATGATTATATGAAGAAGGTAAAAGGTGTGAAAACAGGCGTAGTGGAAGCAACCATAACCTTCAATGATTTCCATCAATACCTTTTCGAGGGAACAACACAGTGTCGTGAGCAACGAGTCATAAGGTCACGCATGCACATTGTCTATACAGAGAAACAAGTAAAGCTCGCATTGAGTCCGCATGATGACAAACGATATTTACTTGCTGATACCACGGATACGCTGCCTTGGGGACACTACAGGATACCGCAAGACATGTTGAAACCGACTTCAATCATGCCGTAACCAGCCCAATCCCTACTCTTGCATACACACCCCACTCTTACATACATACTCTAGTCATCCAATCAACGACTTCAATTTCCTTCTCCGCGACTGTCTGCTGTGGAAGCCCTATCAGAGTTAGATGCAACCCCGTTGATCAATCAGCGACACGAATCTCTTTCTCCATGGTAGATCGGTGGTGGGTGATACCACTATATGAAGAGTGTGACTGCAGCTAGTTCCATCAGACTTTCACCGTCAACTGTTCACAGTATCTACTCGTTGATCCATTGATACCTTGGGGATACTAAAGGATACTAAAGGATACTAAAGGATACTAAAGGATACTAAAGGATACTAAAGGATACTAAAGGATACTAAAGGATACTTCAGAACCTGAACCAGTTCACAATCAACTCTATCAGACGGAACTCGCATCAAACACATTGGAACCTGTTGCTCATCAGTCTCGCATATTCGCCGTCGTCGTCTTCTGCAGTCAACTCCGTCAGACGAAACGTACATCAAACGTATAGCAGGCCAAAGAAATCTACACCAATAGTATTGGAACCTGTTGCACACCACTATCACATACTCGCGTCCATCTTCTACAGTCAACTTCATTAGACATTCACGATGGATATTGAAGCACTCAACAAACTCGCTGGTCAAGACGATTACCGCCCAACGAAAAGAATCATCGATCTGCAGATCAACAAAATGCATAAAGTCACCGATTTGCGCCAACTGACGACTAAATATGGTCAAAAAACTGTTGCCACTCTTAACAATGAATTCCAAATCTTTCTGCCTAAACGTGTTTCTGCGGCATTTGAAAAAGATCATGCTCTGTTCAGCCGCATGAAGGAAACGGTCACACATGGCACGTTGCATCTAAACTATATTGAAAAAGAGAAGAAAAACCAAATCGAATTGGTTATTTTGTAATGTGTTTATTTTACAATGAATAAAAAGACATTTTTTATTATACATAAATGCTGACTCATTATTTCACTCCTGTAGTTAATTCTGCGTTATTTATCCAACTATTATGCGAATTGTCAAATTCCAACCATTTGACATAAGCACGATTTCCACGTTTCTTGAGAATCTTTTCCACGAGATAGACATCTGGATTATTGGCCTTCAGTAATTCTTCATTATAAAAACCGCCAGCGATGGGTTCATCTTGGTAGTCCTTCAGCTTGTACGTCGCGGGTGTCGTCCTCATTACTTGACTCACAGTAAAAATTTCCGTTGACCAATTGGGTATGTAGCCTTTCTCGAAAACATGTTTGTTCTTGCTCACTCGTACCTTGTCACCGATTTTGAATTTCACTACACGGTTTCTTCGTTCATTGGTAGTAGAAAAACGTTGAATTAGTGCTTCAACAGTGTCCGCTGTGACGTTCCTCGGCTTCATACTCATAGCTCGATGCTTCGTGTCGTTGTATGTCGCCACGAGATCATCTAAAATGTCTATCCATTTGTAAGATCCGTGTAGACTAAATTTCATCCACATTTTATTCTTAAGGGTACGATTAAAGCGCTCCACTATAGATGCTTTAAGATTACTATATGTGGAATAGTGATTGATGTCATGACGTTTCATTAAATTCTGGAAAGTCTTATTATGAAATTCTTTACCTTGATCAGTCTGGAGATTGGTAGGTACTCGTCCATCTTGAAGAATCGAATCCATAGCTGCGGTAACATTCTGACCGGTTTTGCGCTTCACCGGTACCCTCCATGCAAACTTGGATAGTACATCGATTATTGTAGGTAGATATCTGTATCCTTTGTTTTCTCGAGCGTACGGTAGCATCTCAACAAGATCAGCTTGCCATGTCTCATCAATATCACGTACATCAAACTTGCGACGTAAATAATTGCGACGCGCAGGCTTATGTAATTCTTCTACTAGTCTTCGATGCTCCATTTCGGGGAGGGCACCTGATTAAGGTCTCAAAGGTTTTGTTACGGACTATTAAGTCTATATAACTCTAAAAATATTTATTTCAGTATTCTTTGACGGCTTCATCTTGAAGAATCTCTTGAGGTGTGTGCGCAAGCAAGGAACCAATAGCCTTTGCGTTACGAACTGCTAATTCTAAAGTCGTAGCAATGTTTATCTCAATATGCTTTATTCTCTCTTTTACTTGCTCTTGAAAAACCCGTATTTTCAACTATAAATCATCCAATTACTCACATTGATGAGTTGTAGCCTGAAGCAATGTACTTAACTCCTGTTGAATTAGTTGTCTAGCGAGATTCAAATTGACAGCATCATTTGGTTCATGTGATTCATCAACGTTGCAGAGTCTCCTATTTTCAATGTCGTAGTTTCCGCTTGAAGTGAGTTTGAAACCAAATCCTGGTGGTCCCCGTGAGCCCTTAATACATCCAAAATACCGTCCGAACACGTCGACGCTCATTATTCAACTGATTGTGAGTATATTCACACATGTGCTACTGCTAATAAACGATTCCAGCTTCACGCAATTCCTCAATGAGTGAAACGATTTCATTCGTATGACTGGGGTTGCCTGCTGACCTTTCAGCTAGCAATAAACGTAATCGATCTACCAGCTCGCTGGGGTTATCCCAATACACATAATCCATTCGTGTATCTCGTCGTGCAATCTTGTATCGTGGTAATGAACCACCAGTAGATTGTCTCTTTCGAGTTGATGTATAGGATTTATATTTTTTACTGTTTTGTCTGTGGACTAACTCATCAGAACTATAGTGTTTTTTCTGTGCATTTGTTCTAAGTACAATTTTTCCATAATTGTTTACATCTACATTGCTTCTACAATTCTGATTGGGATCTTTTCTGAACAGCAGTTCAAGCAAACCAATGGTCTTATCATACTTGTTGTTGTTGTCATCATTAATAATAAAGTATTCGTTATTAAAACTTATGGTGGAATCACCAATCCTAAGTGTACCATCTGGTAGCTTTCGAACTCCATAAGTTATATCGAGATACTTTTTACCGAGTTTATCGAGATTTTTATCGAGTAAGTTCAAATATTTCTCAATAGTTGAATATGGTTGGTCAGATTTTTTCTTTGTTGATGCTTTCTCATCATCATCATCATCATCATCATCATCATTATCAATATCAGTGAATGCAGTTTTAAATGAATTATCCCGCTCTTCATTTTGAGATGCATCTTCCTCACCCTCCTCCTCTGTCTCCTCTTTCACCTCCTTCTCCTCCTTCTCTTTCTTGGGAATCCAGTTTTTTTTTATTTCGTGTGTATTTGTGTCAGTAGCACTAACAAGTTTTTTAAGCGGCTTTTTCCATAATCTGCAAAGCAAGCTTTTTCCATAATCTGCTTACCAGCTTTTAGAAGCTTGTATTTTTGTTTAATAGCATTTCTAACTTTTTCCACTTGACAAAGCGTCTTTCTCTCGCGACGAAATTCGTCGGCGATGTTATCGCTTCGACTGCTCATGATGATCTGATTAAGATTTACTCTTTACACGTGATATATTTGTAGCAAAGCAGTCAAAACCTTTCCTGTATCTACCACAGTCGAGCCCTTGACGATCTTTATCAATTACTAAGAATCCATGATTGGTATCATTCCAACATTTCGAGCATAAGTCTTTAAACTGCGAGTACGTCATGTCAGTATTTACGTGATCATCATAAACATGCTTGAGATTAATATCATCCTGACGAAAGATTACAAGCATGTTAACGTTATCACGTACTAAATGCTTAGGTATTTGTGCATACGACTGACACAAGTAGAAGCAGTCAATATTCTTATGTCTACCCATACAGTAAAAGGCTCTAACATTATCTTGTTTCTCGCAGGCTCAAAGGCAAAAAATCCAATACCCTTCATAGGCTGCAGAAGTTTTTCCAGAAACTTGTACTTTGGTTGATTCAATGATTTCGAGTATATGTATACATTTTCAAATCTCAATCCATTTGGATGTGTAATCAGAGTGAGCAATGCATTGGTCTTTCCACAATTTGATGGGCCACAAAAAGCTGCTCGGATACTGTTGGGTAATAGTGGACCATGACGTGTGCATACTTTTTTCCTTTCAGCTAGCCTATCAAAATTCATTCCCGGCAGCGAGAGCGGTTGCTCTCTGAAATCCATGTTGACAGCGACTGATGGTTTAGGGTATAAATACTGGGCTTATATACTCTGAACCTCATTCGTTCACTGCTCTTTCTAGTGTAAGCATCATGCCTAAAGGTTGCGGTCTGTTGAATAAAGCCCTCAACAAACTACCTATCGAGCTTCATTTACCGGGCTATCAATACTGTGGACCAGGCACAAAACTAGCGGAACGTCTTGCTCGTGGTGATCCTGGGATAAATCCTCTAGACGCAGCTTGCAAGGAACACGATATCGCATACTCACAGAATCGTGAAAACATTGAGGATCGCAACAAGGCCGATAAAATTTTAGCTGACAAGGCTTGGCATCGCGTATTTTCAAACGACGCTCGTGTAAGTGAAAAGGTTGCAGCCTACGCTGTTACAAACGCCATGAAGATAAAGGCTAAGCTTGGCATGGGTATAAAGAAGAGGAAGAGGAAGACCAAACCTCCAACCACGCTTTCCAAGATAATTAAAGCTGCCTCAAAATCGACAGGTTCTAGCACACAAGAAATTATTCGATCGGCACTAAAGAGTGCTCGTGCTGCTGTTAAGACAGCTGGTGGGAAAAAAAATTTACGCGTGCCTCGTATTGTGCCAGTACCGAAAAAAGTTGGAGGATTTTTGCCTCTTCTTATTCCACTATTTGCTGGATTAAGTGCAATTGGTGCATTGGCTGGTGGCGCTGCTGGAATAGTAAAAGCTGTAAATCATGCGAAAGCTACAACACAGCAATTGGCGGAAAGTCAGAGGCATAATAAGACGATTGAGGCTATCGCGCTAGGTAAAGGTCTCTATCTTAAGCCGCACAAAACAGGATTTGGTTTCCATTTCGGAGCAAATAAAAAAAAAAAAAACTTCAAAGTAAGACTGCCAAACCGTGCTCTGACAGATGCTGATCTACTCAAGTATGCACGTGAAATTCCTAATTTTCGTGGTGTATTTATTTACGACTTACCATCAGATGCACCGCATTATCAGGAATCTGGAATAATTAATCTCGACGATGAAGATGGCCCAGGTACTCATTGAGTGGCTTATCGGAAAAATTGCCAAAATGTTGATTACTTTGAAAGTTTTGGTGATCTTCAGCCTCCACACGATCCAATGGATTATCTCGGCCCCGATAATGTTATCAAGTATAATCATGAGAGATATCAAAATTTTGATACATATGAGTGTGGGCATCTATGCCTAAAATTCTTATATAAGGATCTGTAAGTGGTGCTTATCGTATCAGTCTAGTGTGAACCATCATGGGAGATTCATTGACTCTCAGTTTATCTGGAACATCATCTATATTAGAGGCACAATACTTTCCACCAATTGAGCTCTCACCTAGCAAGAACTATTACCTTGGGCTAGTGGAATTACTATCTTTTAATTCTATACCCAACGTCGATACTGGGAAAAACAAGATCTATGTGGGTAAAGAAGTGATTGTGTTACCTACAAGAAGTTCCGAGATTGAAGACATTGATGTGTACTTGCAAGAACAGCTTGCATCTAAACATATTACCATTAGTTTGAAGCCTAATAACAATACCCTACGAAGCGTGATAAAGTGCAGCGAAAACATTGATTTTCGTCCGCAAGACTCGATTGCTAGACTACTTGGTTTTACACATCGTGAGTTACTTGCTCATATCTCTCATAGCTCAGAATTACCTGTTGCTATTCTGAAAATCAATGCATTGCGAGTTGAGTGCAATATTACTTCAGGAGCATACATCAATGCGCATAAAGTTCATACGATCCATGAATTCTTCCCGGCAGTACCACCGGGGTATAAGATCATTGAAGTTCCATCACACGTCATTTACCTTTCAATAGCTGTGAGGATCATTGATCATCTGCAATTACGCATAGTCGATCAAGACGGTGAACTAGTTAATTTTCGCGGTGAAGTTATCACCATTAGACTACACATTAAAGAAGCCAAATAGCTAATCATGTGGATCATCTTTAATAATAATAATAATAATAATAATCATGATAAAAATAATACTAATAAAGTGGTGCAGGCATATAAAAGAGGACTAAAATGTCATCGAGCAACCAGTCACGTTCGAGCCACCAAGACGATCACACGTCGCAACGTTCAATTCCTAAAAAGTCTAGGGCTTCGAGTTATTGTTAGTGGCAGAAAATAACGTGCGTAATATTTTGCTGCAATGGAGGGGGCGTTACACGTGCAATCAGCCGTCGCATTCGACGAATCCGTAGCGTATTATGAGATACATGCACATCAACTTTATACATCAACCTTCAATAACAGTGATGAAATCCGCATATCCATTCAACATCAAGATCTATGCCTCTTGCCCTCGCGAAGTACTCTACATGTGTGTGGTAAATTGTCGAAAGCGACCGGTGCTGCTGTGACAGCAACGAAGCTGGTGAACAATGCTATTTTACATCCGTTTGAGGAAATTCGCTACGAGATCAATGCCATTGAGATTGATAGATGTAAGAATGTTGGTATAACTAGCCTCATGAAAGGCTACGCATCCTTCAATCCTGGTGGAAGCGCAATGATTGAAAATGCTGGTTGGCTTGATGTCGAGGAAACCAAAGAGCTCACTAATGATACTGGTCACTTTGATGTTTGTGTCCCACTCTCCATGATACTTGGATTTGCTGAACACTATCAGAAAATCATTATCAATATAAAACACGAGCTCATTCTCGCGACATCACGAACGCATACTGACGCAGTTGTGCAGACTGCTCTTGCAGCTGGCCGTTACGAGGATGTCAAGATTGAACTTACACGAATTGAGTGGTTGATGCCATATGTGATGTTGTCAGACAAGTATAAAATACGTTTATATAGTCAGATTAAAAGAGACATCACTATGAGTTTTCGCACTTGGGAAATGTATGAGTATCCCCTGCTTCCAAGCACAACGAAACATAATTGGACAGTCAAAACATCGAATGAATTGGAAAAGCCCCGTTTTGTAATTGTAGCTATCCAAACCAATCGGAGAATGGTTAAAAATGCAAATGCCAGTTACTTCGATCACTGCAACATTGGCAATGTGAAGCTATTTCTTAACTCACAACATTATCCATACGGTAACCTCAATCTTGATGTGAATCACAATCAATACTCTGTATTGTACAACATGTATGCCAATTTTCAAGCCGTATGCTACAACAGAGATCGAGAACCCCTGCTAACGAGGAAAAACTTTATCGAGTATGCTCCATTAATTGTAATTGATTGTTCAAAACAGAATGAGGCATTAAAACAAGCGCCAGTAGATGTCCGTATAGAATTTGAGTCTAAGACAAATTTTCCGGCGGGAACCACGGCCTACTGTTTAATCTTACATGATCGAATGGTTGATTATAATGTAATAAGTGGTGATGTTATCAAACGTGTATAAAACATTTGTATCCAATCAGCATCAACCTCATAGTTAGATATTTAATAGCTATAGTTAAGAATTTTTTAGGTTAAATGCATTACCTGTAAGATATAGATATTAATCTACCGTTAAGAGTTTTTATTAGATTAAATGCATTATCTGTAACATTAAAAAATAAAAACAAGTTTTTATATACTAAATGTATTTATCTCGAATTCTTTCGAATCCTCCTGTGGTGCGCTCCATCCGAAAGCGATGACAGCAGAGCGAAAGTCTGTCTTGTCATGATAACGTCTGCCTTACCATGATAAGGTCTCCCTTACCATGGATATCGACCGTGATCTATAGAATCCGACTGTGGCTCCATCTATAACAGTACCGACGTGAGATAATTACTGACGTAAGATAATTTCTGACTGTCGGTAAAATATCAACAAAGGTATCGAATCTCCCAATATCCCGATATCAGGATATCCCAATCCGAAATACCTCACGGGGTCTCACTGTGAGTTAGTAGGTCACTTACCTTCAGTGATCGGTACAGTGTACTCGTTGGTGCGGTAGATGTAGGTGCATTTATCGACCATGATCTAGTGAGTTACCGACTGTAGGGGAGACTGGGTCAGTACACGACTACAGTAAGTCTACATAGAACCTCGCGCCATCTAACTGGATACCATGCAACCATTATGGAAATATCGATCTTGATCTATCCGACTGTAGCACCATCTAGTAGACAACAATTTCGACATAAGATAATTATCGACAGGCGGTCATTACCATATGTGGGTAAAGTGGGTTTCTAGGATAATTCCCGACTGAGCACAGGTAAATTTACACCTGCCCAGGTGGTGTGCTGGAACCGGCCTAGCTTAACTACTGATGTGAAGTAAATTCATTTCCAAACACTTAAAATCAAATCGCGAAATGTTCATAAAATACAATTAATATCACCGAACTCTAAAAATGCAAGTGCTGTATACTTTTCAGCGAAATCCAAGTAGGACCACGTAAGAGAGCCTTTCCTCTCGCGCAGGCTTTTTTATATCCTGCCCCCTTTCCGCATTCCCCTCTACATCATTTTAGGATTTTATTTTAAATCTAATGAGGTTTTCTAACTTTTCGAATCGCCGTTATCGCGCCACCCGTCTTCCCTCGCCATCAAGCGAGGACAGATGGTTGCTGACCTGCTGTTTACGGCAGCGAGGAAATTTCTTAAATGTGACGTCGTCCGTTTTTGTCAAATTCGTCCGATTTCGCCGACCTAGTGCCCGCAGTGCTCGGTGCGTTCGCACGAAATCTCAACTCTTATAGCAGCGCAATATAATCATGCAGGGTAGCGGGTGTAACTATGTTACAATACGTGAGTTTCATCAAAATCGGAGGGGGACACCAAACTATCCTTCCTTGTTAGTATATTTTGTTTATCGTCGCTAACCAGGCGGACTAGATAGGGCGATTAAGTGTGTGTGTGGAGAGTAATTCTAGTGTTTTATGTTTGTCGCCAGTCCTGAATTTTCGATTGTCATTATTGTTAAGAAGTATTGACGAAACGAGAATCCAGCGCATTGCAATTTGTCGCTTCCCGACCGTGCTTCCGCGAGATGCGACTTGGCTCTCGGTGAATCTTACCGACATCCATGAATTAATTATTTTATTTTTGATTCCCTACTTACCGTATTAAGATTTTCTTCGCGGGACACCTCTGACTAACCCATCCCCTTTACTAATCACCAAGGCTGCAGCGAAGCCGAGTCGGCCCCGTTATTCCGCGTGAAAATTAATTGTGTCTCGTGAAATAATTTATTTCTCGGGACTGGCGCCTAGCAAGCGGAGTCACGGGCTTTTGTGATTATCCGCGAGAGCTTGAAGTGTTGGAGTTGGAAATATTGGTTACATATTGTGTAAACATCATACCGTATTTTGCATATTGTCCGGTTCTCGAGTCTACACGACGAGACCAATCATTCAGCTTCACATTCAAAAGTAGACTGCTTAGTATCAATTCATTATCTATTATACGAGTATATCGCCTTAATATTGAAGAGTTTGCACCCTCAATATTTAGGCGCTGCCCTTAATTAGAGTAGGTCGCATCGTCTAGTGCTACTTCAATATTTGCATTCCACGGTGTGGAATGTGCTGCGTGCGTATTTCACTTATACGAATAAGTGATCTCGATCGCCATCACCTCAATCGCGATAAAAAATAATGAACAAATGAATTCCAGGCGCATCAGGGTCTAAGACACATGGAGACGCGTGGATGGACGCGAAGTACCATCTGATGTATATCGTTCAATAGACGCTCTATTAGAGAGTATAATTATACCACAGGTATCTCAAACACAGGCATCACACACACGCAGCCAGTGTTACGTATCATGCAAACCTGCGAACGGTAAGTCAGCAGCCGAATAACGTTATTCGAGCGGCGAGCGATAAATAATTCGCCGAGACAATCGAAGTGCTACCTAAAACAAAAAAAGAGATTCAAAATTATTCAGTGATAGCTAATGCAAAAGCTATCAAATCAAAAGTGAAAGTAGCTACTTTTTCTTTTCAAGGCCATCAATGGGATAAAGGACCACTGCTATCTACCGTAATAATTAAAGAGATAGACAAGACAAGGATGGAGAGAGAGGATTTAGGTATAAACTAACATAAAGTGCGGCGGTTGAGTGCACTCTCAGTAATTTCTGCCGAGCAGTGGGGCTATTCCAAAGCCAAGTAGAAACGTTAAACTCGGTTTATGACGACCGGTTATGAGAATCCATACCACGTCCTCTCTGACAAGCCGTCAACTGAGCACACTATATCAGGCAGACTGTAATAGACGACCCAGACCTGTCAACGAGTGCATTATCGCCGCAATTACCACTAAAAATTGACGAATTTGAGTGAAATTTAGCTGGTACGGGTTTGGAAAGGGCGAAAGGAGGTCAAGATAGACCGAAGATGTAAAATAGGCAGGTATCAGGTATAACAAAGGTAAAAAAGCAATCTTACCTGCTAATACTTTATGAATAATTTGTGAATAATACGTGAAGACTGAATCTCACTAACGTTCACCAGCAGCGGCGGTCGGGCTAGCAATCGACTAGGCGAGAGAGGGAAGCGCGTGCGAGACCTTCGCCCCGCCCACAAGGCAGTGTGAACCAGTGCAGAGCGAATTCGAACAGCGCATCGTATAGGAGTAAACTCACGAGAGTTTATGGACCCATGGTAGAGAGATATGCAATGTAAGCATATGCGTCAGCCAACAGAGAGTACTATCAGGTGGGCTGAAAAGTTCGTAGGCTGACACATAGATGGCGCTACTAGTATTAAATCCATATGATTTTTAATTAGCCCTAACCTTCAAAAGACAGGTGTATAAATTTAACAGCTGTCGCACTATTAGTTTGTGAGATATAGTATAGCATTTTGAGTGAAGCAACTTTTGTTAGTTTCAAAAAATCGATAAAAAGGAATTTCGTGTGTTAATAAAGCATTGCTTTTTGGCGAAGAAAAATACTGTTGAAGCCAAGGCTTGGCTTGATAAACATTATTTGGACTCTGCACCAGGAAAATCAACCGTTGAGAAGTGGTCTGCTAAATTTAAACGAGGCGAAATGAGCACCGAGGACGATGCACGCAGTGGACGCCCCAAAGAGGCTGTTACCGATGAAAACATAAAAAAAGTCCACAAAATAATTTTGGATAACTGTAAAGTGAAGTTATTCGAGATAGCTGAGACCCTAAAGATATCAAAGGAACGTGTTGGACATATCGTGAAAGAATATTTGGGTATGCGAAAGCTCAGTTCAAAGTGGGTGCCGCGCGAGCGACAATGCACCGTGTCACAAATCAATGAAAACGATGGCAAAATTGCATGAATTGGGCTTCGAATTGCTTCCGCATCTACCGTATTCTCCAGATCTGGCCCCCAGCGACTTTTTCCTGTTCTCAGACCTCAAGAGAATGCTCGCTGGAAAGAAATTTAGCGCCGATGAAGAGGTAATCGCCAAAACTGAAGCCTATTTTGAGGCTAAAGACAAATCGTACTATAAAAATGGTATCGAAAAATTGTATGACCGCTATAATCGTTGTATCGCCCTCGAAGGCCACTATATTGAATAATAAAATCAAATTTTATCAAAAAAAAGATTTTTTCTATGTTAGCCTACGAACTTTTCAGCCCACCTGTTAGAAGCCCCGTTTATAGTAAAATATTCTCTGAGAATACGGCCAGCATAACAAGTAGAATTATAATTGTCGTTACCATCAGAAAAATGATTTAAGAATATTATTTTAATTACGGACACTATTATGAAGGTGTGCGTGAGCCCGGAAATATGTATGTAAGGCGTGTGGATGCCAGAATGAACCAGTCACCATTTTCTTCATTATTAAACTGATGTTTCGCTCTATTTTTCAGTCTTTTTCTGAATAAACCCTACTTTTACCTACTAGTGAAGCCTAAATCGATTTTCTTCCTGCTCGAGCCCATACTCTACCCCCTCTGGGTATAACAAATTAAATGTAAACGTTGAAAACTGTTGCAATAAATAAGCTACCTCACGTAGTCGGGCATCTGAACTTTAAACTGTTTCACAGTAGTCAGGTCGAAGTAGCGCGCGTATGCGACGATCTGCGATATCACGACTTGCTCGTGATATCCCGACTGCATCTGTTCATTCACCAACACGAACATAGTCTCATATAGTGAAACTAAAGCTGGCAGATCCGAACTCTCTCAAATCTCGGTCAATTAAAATCATAATTGGTGTAGATATTTACGGGCAGGTCATCAAGCCTAGCATCATCAAGGGCTCCCCATCATCGCCTATCGCACAATTATCAATATTTGGATGGCTCATCATTGGACCAGTCAACTCATGCCAACGAGAGGCACTCACTGTTCATCATTCTGCCGTGCAGCACGATGATGGGACAACACAAGATGTCCTCACAAAAGTCTGGATTCTAGAAGAGCTACCAAAGGACAAGGTCGATCAACTCACACCAGAGAAGCAGGTTTGCGATGATCATTTTCGCAAGACGCATCAGCGTGATACTACTGGATGATACATCGATCGGCTTCCTTCACCTGTAAATCTGGGCAGCTCATACTTAAAAGCTTATTGGCGCCAATGGTCTGGTCATTATTTACAACGGTAACAGTTAATTTCAAAGTGGCATCACCCTAACAACATCAGTAAAATGGGCTGTTTGGCTCTGCTCACGGATGAGCGCTTTCCCCCGTGCAAGTGGCCACTTGCACGGGTCACAGCGGGGCATCCAAGCAAGGATGGGCTCACAAGGGTGGTGACACTCTGGACTGCTACGACTACACTCACCAGGTCCATCTCAAAGTTAGCTGTTCTGCCCGTCGCACGCATCGATCAACCGAATGGGAATAATCAGCAACCCCGTTGCGGATGGCGGGCGGAAATGTTGGGAAATCAGCTACGGCGCGGCCATCGATAATTTATTATCGATCGCCGTGCATCGATTCGTTGCTGGTGTTGTGCTGCGCTCGGCTGTCGTGCGAATAGCCGACGCAGCGCTTCGTAGGCATGTTACTCAAGCGAAAGACTACCATCGCTCTCTCGCTTGACTGCCGCGTCTCGCAACGACGCTTTCATAGTTCTCAGCCATCTTGAGATTTTGAAGTAAAACTTCTTTACGCACGCTTGACTTGGGGAGTAAGCTGGTGAATGCGTGACGAGAGCGTTACGAAAAGTGTGATCGGGCGAGGCGAACGAAAGTTGAGAGAGAGATATAAGTTAGTGAAGATAGAAAGAGAGAGAGTTACGTTTCGTATATTACTGTAGGGGCAAGAGAGAGAGGTGCGAGCACACATTTTCTTTCTCTCTTTCTCTCATAGCCAGTTACGTTTCGTATATCTAAGACACAGTGCAGGCTTATTGTCTGTATCACACTGTAGGAGCAAGAGAGAGCAGTGCGCGCGCACATTTTCTTTCTCTCTTCCTCTCATAGCCTGTGCATGAAAAAAAAAAATATATATATATATATCTCAGTCAGTAGGTCGTTTGCGAGTTTGCTAGCGTTACGCGAACGGTGATTTTTTGATTTTTCGTAATTTCATTTCGTTCTTGAACAATTTTATAAATTAATATTTTGTTCAATACATTAAATATTCTACGTTTAAAGTGAATAAAATTGTAAATTCATTTTAAAGTTCATATTTTGTGAATTTTCGGGTGAATAATAACAAATTATGGCAGGAAGTGACACAGACTCTGAATATGAACCACCAATAAGGACCATCAACTAAGAAGAAATTACGTACGGAAATTGTGCATAAGAAGTGTGTGACAACATATTCAAGGCAAGATTTTAAACCTATTGGACCCAATCAACTGATAATGAATCACGAAGGTGAGTGCGTATCTCATACTAGTTGCTGGCATCGTAGCGTCATATGCAGCGTTCCTTTTTCCTTGTCTATTTTCTCCCTCTACTAATACGCGGCATTCTACTCTCGACATTGGGGCGCGTTTGATTCTCTGTCCTTTTCTTCTCTCTCTCTCTCTCTCTTTCTCCTTGTTACTCTTCCGTATTTCGGCCTCGCGTTTCTACAATTTACTTCAGCAAATTTTTAAAATAGGATAACATAAAATTTAACTAGTACGTGAATAATAAAATAATTATTAATTGTAGAGGTTTACCATTACAAATAATTGGTGACATCGTGATTGAACATGACAATAATCAAATGGAAGTTGATGATGAAAATCCCACTATAGATCATGTACAAAACCGAGACAAATTATTGGAGTTAGGTAAATTAATTTTTATTTTATTATTTTTATGATCATTCATGACTCTAATAATAATTTACTAAATTTTCCAAACTAAAATGATGAAATTATAGGTTGAATAAAGCGCCAAAAACTTCTGCAGAACGTGGTCGAGAATTCAGAGCACGAAAAGCACTGCTTAAACAACAAAGTAAGCAACAACAGGAATCAGATGCAATAGTTGAAATTGCTACAGAAGATATTCGAAATGCTGGTCCATCAGAAGACAATCAAGTCCCTGGACCCTCTGAAATAAGGACAATAGAAAAAAGAGCAAAGTCTGCAGAGGCAACACGGCGATGGAGAGAGAAAAAAAAAGGCGTCAGTGAGTCATCAAAAAAACAGGCGAAAACTGCAGCTCAACGCATGCGAGAATACCGGGAGAGAAAAAAATTGTAAATATTAATTTATTTATATTTATAAAACTTATGCTATTGAAAGCTCGTAAAATTCTTATTTGCATTTTCTTACTTAGAGCAAAGAAAATACTGTTGAAGCAGCAAAGTGATCAAGATTTAGATGCTATAGTCAGCACATCATCATCACAAGTAAATCAAAGGGCTGGTCCATCAACAATAAACAGCATATCCGCAGAGCTAACTAGAAGAGGGAATTCACAATCACAGCAACAAATTGAAACATCAGAACGTACGCCAGAATATCGTGAGAGAAGAAATGATAATATCAACATCGAATCGTAATTATTATTGCAATTATATATGTTTTGTTGTGAATAAAAAAATTTTAGGCTCATATTTTATGTTTGAATATATATCTTTCTCTGTTCATAGAAATAATCTGTCGGGAAATAATGAAGAACAATCAGACCTCCGTGATTCAACTTTGACTTTGAAGTACGACGACATTACAAAACATAAAAAGGCTCATGAAAATTTCGATCGAAAATTCCGGAAAAATCCATTTGGTTATTCATGTACAGTCTACAATAGATTGTGGTTCAAAAATGACTTAAAAAAGACATCTGACAATGATGAAGATCTGTTGAAGAAAATAATGGTAAGAAATAATATTATTTTGAAATAATATCGAAGTATGCACATACTTTATCACTACGAAGAAATTAGCAAACATAAATTTTATACATTCCAGAATATCAACAACATTAACGATGCAATGATTTGTTCGACTTGTAAAGTTGCTCTTGTCAAACAAAATATTCCAATATTGTCAACGTACAATGGATTTAAATATCCAAAAATTCCTGCACATTTACCGAAACTTGACTTAGTTTCGGAAAGATTAATTTCTCCTCGTCTCCCATTTATGCAGATACGAAGACTACGGCATGTTCATGGGCAATTTGGTATATACGGTCAGGTTATCAATGTGCCAATATTTGTGGATACAATGGTGAATCAACTTCCAAGAGATATCAGCGATGATCATTGCATCTACGTTCATATCAAAAGGAAACGAATTCACAAGTCGAGCTATTTACAAGGATTAATTAATGAGAAAAATATTAAGACATGGTTACAATATTTGGTAAACACGCCTCTTTATACTCACTACAATATCACAATTAATCGTGGATTCCTCAGTGATGATGATGAAGAAACTCAACAAATAGGTAACATAGATGAAGTCAGTGAAAATATTCCCATCGAGGAGAGTCTTACAGCTCAGCAACATACTCTTCTGTGGAACGACGAAAAATATTTAAGAATCGCACCTGGAGAATACAATATTCCTCGTAGCTTATTATTTGATGAACACGCGGAAGAATTGTCATTTCCAACTATTTATTTGGGACAATTTAGAATATTTAAAGAAGACATTAGAGCTACACCATTCATGATAGCTTCCAGTGAATTGCGTCGTACTGACCGTCGAGCAATTACTCCGTACCATTTGTTGTATATCGCTGTGAAGATTATGAGACTGCGGATTCCAGACTGTTTGACTGTAGCATTTAAGCATATTGGTCCTAATACCAACATAACAAGAGAGCAAATCTAATCAGAAGAGTACATCAACAATTGTATTGAATCGAATCTTGCTTTCCTACGTTCAATACCAAATTCAACTTGGTATTGGGCACAAAGAAAAAAAGATCTTTTCGCGATGATTCGACAGAAAGGCAGACCAACAGCTTTCATGACACTTAGCGCCAATGAAATAGGATGGACGGATCTGATACAGTTGTTGTATAAATTGGTGAACAATGGAGCGGACATTTCAGAGCGTGTTGCTTCGGAATGAGGTTTCATTGAAAAAAGCACACTTGTCAATGAAGATGCTGTGACTTGCGCCATCTACTTCAATAAATTGGTTAATGTATTGCTCACAATATTACAATCCAAAGAATGTAGTCCTTTCAGTCGCTACAGAGTTGCTGAATACTTTAAACGTATTGAATTCCAGCATCGCGGAAGTCCACATGCACATATATTACTGTGGCTTGAAAATGCTCCAAATAATATGATTGATGAAAATAACAGTGAAGTAATACATTTAATCGACAGTTTAGTATCAGTTTCAGCATCTCAAGTATCAGGAAATATCAAATTACAAACTCATAAACACACATTCACATGCTATAAGAAGATTGTTGCTAATAAACCACAAAAATGCAGATTTGAAGCACCTTTTATGCCATGTCGCAAAACATTGAATCTTACACCGATGCAAAAAACAGACGAACATTTTCAACGATATGCTAAGAGATATGCTGAAATCAGATCCAATTTAGAAAGTACAGATTACAATAATATTGATGATTTTTACGCAAAAAATAATATTCAATCGGACGATGAATACCGCAACATACTTCGTGCTGGAATTACGAGACCAAAAATATTTTACCAGGTGTATGCATAAGTTTTTTCCGGTTTCACTAAGAGATGGCGCCAGCGAAAAGTACGCAGCGTATTAATTTGACACATACGTCATTTTCTTCGTCTGACATTAACCTACAAACACACACAAGTTGAGTCCGCCAAAAACTAGCGTCTTTGTTTTATCGTTCAGTGATCATGTCGAGTTTTGTGCCTGAAAAAGAACATTTGCGGCACGCATTGCTTTTCTTATTTAATCAAAAGAAAAAGGCTGCTGAAAGTCAACGTTTGCTGGTCGAAACATATGGTGAACACGCTCCATCGATTAGAACATGTGAGACATGGTTTCGACAATTTAAAAGTGGTGATTTCAATGTGAAAGACAGTGAGCGCTCTGGTAGACCACAAAAATGCGAAGACGAGCAATTGCAGGAGTTATTGCATGATGACCCAACTCAAACTCAACGGCAATTAGCAGAAGCATTACATGTGTCACAAGAAACAATCAGCTGACGTTTACGAGTAATGGGGAAGATCAATAAACTCGGTAAATGGGTCCCACACGATTTGAATGAACGTCAAATAGAAAATCGCAAAGTCACTTGTGAAGTGCTGCTTCAACGCCACGAAAGGAAATCATTTTTGCATCAAATTGTGACGGGTGACGAAAAATGGATTTATTTTGAAAACCCGAAGCGGAAAAAATCGTGGCTTTCACCTGGCGAAACCGGTCCTTCAACACCAAGGCCAAATCGCTTCGGCAAGAAGACCATGCTCTGTGTCTGGTGGGACCAGAGCGGTATTGTGTATTATGAACTGTTGAAGCCCGGCGAAACCGTTAATACACAACGCTATCGCCAACAAATTATTAATTTAAACCACGCATTAATCGAAAGACGACCAGAATGGGCCAGAAGACATGGCAAAGTGATTTTGTTACACGACAATGCGCCGTCTCACACAGCAAAAGCAGTGAAAGACACCTTGAAATCGCTTGGATGGGACATCCGTCCGCACCCGCCGTATTCGCCAGACCAGGCGCCATCTGACTATCACCTCTTCGCATCAATGGGGCACGCGCTCCCAGAGCAGCACTTCAGCAATTTCGAGGAAGTTGGAAAATGGCTCGACGAATGGTTTGCCGCAAAAGACAAGCAGTTTTTCTGGCATGGTATTCATAAGTTACCTGAAAGATGGGCGAAATGTGTAAAAGCCGATGGCCAATATTTTGAATAAAACAAAAATTAATTTCCCTTGAAAATTACGTGTTTTTTTTACCAAAAAACCGGAAAAAACTTATGCATACACCTGGTATAAACGCAGTCCCACAGAAAAATGGCATAATCCATTCAACCCCTTTGTTTTCAATATTCTGAGGTCGAACATGGATTTCCAAATTATCACTGAGGAGTATTCCTGTGCTGCCTACGTTGTTGAGTATGTAAACAAAACTAATCGAGGTGTTAGTAGCTTACAACGGGAAATTATAGAAGTAATGAATGAACATCCCGAGTTCGATATAGTGGATATTACGAGAAAAATGAGTGTAGATATGTTGAATAGTGTAGAGATGAGTAGTCAAGAGGCCGCTTGGTATCTGCTCAGAGAGCCAATGTCAAAGAGCTCAGTTGTTGTCATTTATATAAATACCGTGTGGCCAATTGAACGACAAAGGATTCGAAAGACCCAAAAAGAATTGAGTGAACTTGATGAAAATTCCACAGATATTTAGAAGGAAGATTGGTTTGATTAATATCAACGACGACCGGATGAATTGAGTAACATTACTCTAGCTCAATTCATTTCTAAATATTATTTTTAAAAAAGTGTTGTTTACGCTGAGAGAATAGTGCCCAAAGTTATTCGATTTCGAAATTATGATATTGCACGAGATTACAATGAATATAGACGAGAAATGGTTACGTTACACATTCCATTTAGAAATGAAGATGCTGAAATTTTAGCTGAAATGAAATTTATCAATATCTACGATGAAAATGAAGCACTAATTTTGGAAAGAAGAAAAGAATTTGAATCAAATTTAGACATCGAGAAAACGATTGAAATCTGTCGACAATTGTGCCGTGAAGACGGGAATCCAGACAATGATGAAACTGAAATTCAAGATGTTGCGAATCGCTTTCCAGAGCCCAATCCTTTCCAACAATTCTATCGTAATCCAAATGCAGACGTTAATATGGATCTTCACTTAGCAACATTGAGTAAGTTAGGTGTTATTGCGAAGAAGAAAGAAAATATTATGGAACTAGATCAATTCTGTCAACTAATGAGATCTGCAAATGAAAAACAAAAAGAATTCTTCTTCATGTCATCGACCACGTCCTGTCTTCAAATTCATCACCACTACAAGTATTCTTTACTGGACCTGCTGGATGTGGAAAAACTTTCACCATAAAACTTGTAATGGAAATATACAATAGATATTCAGATAATGATGGATATTGCAATGCATACATCACATGTGCATCCACTGGCAAGGCTGCAGTTGTTATCGACGGATCGACCGTACACACTGCGTTGAAAATATCGCTATCAAAACTTTTTCCATTATCAACTGAGACGGCAAATCAATATCATACACCGTTCAGATATGTAAAAGTCTTGATCATATATGAAGTGAGCATGATTGGTGCAGAATTATTAGCTCAAATTGATGCTAGAGTAAAACAAATAACAGGGAATTTTTAAACAAATTTCGGTGGATTATACATGATTTTCATTGGTGATTTACGGCAACTGCCGCCTGTTCGCGCCACACCGATATAAACAGCCAAAACAGCGTATAGCAGGACCAGTACTATGGCGAGGATTAAAATTTGACCAATTGACAGAAGTCATGCGACAAAGTAATGCAATATTTTCATCATTACTCACGAAAATCGGTAATGGCACGATATTAACAGATGACGAATTAGCAATTATTGAATCGCGATTCTTTACAAAGGAACAGGCTGATCAATCATGTCCACATGGAATTCGTCTCTTTCTTACTAATAATTCCTTCAATGAATACAATAATACGATACTGCAACGTGCAGATAATAAAATAGTATCAATAACAACAGATTTATTTTTTGGATGTCAAAGTACTGAACAGGAAGCTTTTGTCAAACAGAAATTACACAAAATGTCAGTTATCGATACTGGCGGTTTACCGTACGAAATTGTTTTCGTTCTGTACAAATCGTACATTATCACCACAAACATTGATGTATCAGATGGATTGGCAAACGGTGCAGTTGGTAAATTAGTACATATTGAACAAAACGAACAAAATGAAGTTACACAAGTATGGTTAACTTTTGAGAATTCACGAAAAGTTGGTGAAAAACTTCGACGAAAAGCTTCCGGTTACGTTGCGACACATAATATTGATAAACATGCCGTTCCAATAGAACGCAGAACATCTACCATTGCCATGAATAATAACAAGACAATAAACGCAAAACGAAAAAATTTTCCTCTAATATCAGGATGTGCCATGACAATTCATAAATCCCAAGGTGGAACATTCAATGAAGTCGTTTATGAATATCAAAGGACTCATTCTCTACCATTACTATATGAGCCGCTCAGTGCACACATCGATTAACTCCATAAAACGAAAAGTTGAGAAACGCGATGATGTAATGTATATTGTTTTTAAAAATTCCTCTGATAATATGAATTCAAATATATAATGTGGAATGCATAATTGCAGATATAGCTTTCATCTAACGGTATATAAAATTAATAAGAAAGAATAGCCAGCAAACAATCATCAGTAATGTTACAGTTTTTATGTGACTGATGGAGTTAATCGATTTGGCAACTGAAAAAAGTAATAAAGTTAAATTTAGTCTTTTCATTTTTAAGTTTTTATTACAGAAAAAGTTAGTTATTATACATTTTTATCACAGCTTTTCCATAAAAATGAATGCTGGCAGTTCGGTTATAAAATAATTTTCGTAATTAATTCATAGCAGCTTTATGTTAGCGGCATTATTCTTTGGGATGATTCAGCAATATTATAAATAATGTCTTCTTAATCAGCTGTATGCGAGGATTCGTCATTTCGATTTGTTGACAAGTTCTTATAGTAATCGTGTTTAACAGGAGGAATGAATTTTAGCAGGTCCATCATGTCTCTCCATTTTTCCTTTGTCACAGTTCTACCTTTAGGATATAATAAAGGCTGATCTATATTTTTCAAACTTTGCGGTCTACCCACTAAAGATTTTCTTATATTAATGGCTTGAAATTCTGTATCTTCATTATAGTCACATTTGAATTGTATGAGATAGGGTTTGGACCTTTCTAACTTTATCCAGCGTATTTTAAGCCAATTTACTGGAAGCCCTGTGACGGTTACTTTTCTGTTAATGATAGACTTGGTGAGTCATTTGGATTAGATGAAACGGCGCTTTCTTTTTACATGTTTTGATTATATGGTACCAATCATCTGGTGAAAAAATGTTTTGATTTTTTTTCGCACATGACTCAATAATGGCAAAATCTGAGTCATTGGGCAAATAGCTGTGTCCATTTACCAAAAATTTTCTTACGAATATTATTGAGAGGGAGAGAGCATCTTCGGCTGTTTACAAACAAATAAGCGTCGATGCACAGCCAGAACAGATACGGCGTTACTGAAACGATTTACATTAGAGTATGGAGTTAATCGAAATGGCTTCTGAAATAAATTACTTATTATTCAGTGGCCAAAAAAATTTGCCATTTAACGGTGCTAATATTTATTATTCAGGAAAGTTATTATAAATATAAAAAGTTATGACTATACCAAGGGCTTTGACACTTAAATTTAAGATTTTTCAAAAAGTGGAGCTAATCGATGTGTGCATTGAGCGGCTCATATGTTGCTCTATCATGAGTTCCCAGTATTGAAGGACTGTACATAGTGCCAAAAGACAATGATAATAGATTTTATCATGGTCGAAAAAATGGTACATCAATCATATCTTTACAAGATGAATTTCGCCGATTATCGTTGAATACATTGTCAACAATAGGAAGAACGATTCTTGATTTCATGAATGACAGAAAAAAGTTTACCATGGTTACTTTCATTTGCCAAAGTCTCAGAAAAAACGTGTCGGACTTGAGCGATCCCGTAATTGGTTCAAGCAATATTTTGTTCCTATCAGAAACCTGGTCAAATGACGATGAAAATGTTGACATCCCGAATTTTGATTGTATTGCGAAATTGAAGCGTAAAAATGTTAGATCAGCAGGAGTGGCAATTTATCAGAAATCAAATGATGTCTCGAATATAGTAACTTCGAAAATGGACATTTTATTACGACATATTCGTGAAATCGATATTGGTCAATCATCAATTGGTGATATATGTGCTGCTCACTGTGTTTTGGACGATGGAACAAAAATCATCATAGTAGTTGCTTACATTTCGCCCAATAACACAGTTAATAATATTATAAAGTTTTTATATAAAAGACTTATGATTTACGGTCGAGTAGGCTCTGAAGAATTAGGAGAAAACTATCATACATTGCCACTAATTTTAGCAGGAGATTTCAATGTTAATTTCACGTCCGAAGATGGACAACTCTTGGTAAACTTTCTACAAGATAAATTAGAACTAAAGGGTGATTTTTTAAGAGCTTGAGAACTTTTTTTAAAAAAAAAACGCATAAAATTTGCAAAATCTCATCGGTTCTTTATTTGAAACGTTAGATTGGTCCATGACATTTACTTTTTGAAGATAATTTCATTTAAATGTTGACCGCGGCTGCGTCTTAGGTGGTCCATTCGGAAAGTCCAATTTTGGGCAACTTTTTCGAGCATTTCGGCCGGAATAGCCCGAATTTCTTCGGAAATGTTGTCTTCCAAAACTGGAATAGTTGCTGGCTTATTTCTGTAGACTTTAGACTTGACGTAGCCCCACAAAAAATAGTCTAAAGGCGTCAAATCGCATGATCTTGGTGGCCAACTTACCGGGCCATTTCTTGAGATGAATTGTTCTCCGAAGTTTTCGCTCAAAATGGCCATAGAATCGCGAGCTGTGTGGCATGTAGCGCCATCTTGTTGAAACCACATGTCAACTAAGTTCAGTTCTTCCATTTTTGGCAACAAAAAGTTTGTTAGCATCGAACGATAGCGATCGCCATTCACCGTAACGTTGCGTCCAACAGCATCTTTGAAAAAATACGGTCCAATGATTCCACCAGCGTACAAACCACACCAAACAGTGCATTTTTCGGGATGCATGGGCAGTTCTTGAACGGCTTCTGGTTGCTCTTCACTCCAAATGCGGCAATTTTGCCTATTTACGTAGCCATTCAACCAGAAATGAGCCTCATCGCTGAACAAAATTTGTCGATAAAAAAGCGGATTTTCTGCCAACTTTTCTAGGGCCCATTCACTGAAAATTCGACGTTGTGGCAGATCGTTCGGCTTCAGTTGTTGCAGGAGCTGTATTTTATACGGTTTTACACCAAGATCTTTGCGTAAAATCTTCCATGTCGTCGAATAACACAAACCCAATTGCTGCGAACGGCGACGAATCGACATTTCACGGTCTTCAGCAACACTCTCAGAAACAGACGCAATATTCTCTTCTGTACGCACTGTACGCATTCGTGTGGTTGGTTTAATGTCCAATAAAGTAAACTGAGTGCGAAACTTGGTCACAATCGCATTAATTGTTTGCTCACTTGGTCGATTATGTAGACCATAAATCGGACGTAAATCGCGAAACACTTTTCGAACCGAACACTGATTTTTGTAATAAAATTCAATTATTTGCAAGCGTTGCTCGTTAGTAAGTCTATTCATTATGAAATGTCAAAGCATACTGAGCATCTTTCTCTTTGACACCTTGTCTGAAATCCCGCGTGATCTGTCAAATACTAATGCATGAAAATCCTAACCTCAAAAAAATCACCCTTTACAAGTGAATAATAACCGAAATGAGCCTACCACAAGACATGGAACAACAATCGATGCAGTTTTCTCTAGTAAGACGTACGAACTATCTAGGAACGCGCGGTGCACACACTAAAGCATCGTTACCGCGCGTTGCGGACACCAAGTGAGACCGGCCTATGATCAGCAACTCACGACGCTCGGTACACATACAACCAAGCGCCGCTACCGAGCGTCACTCACACAAGGTAGGCCGGCACATCGGTGAACAAGTCCCGTTACTCCTTCGAAAAGCACCGGTGGAGATTTAAAAACCAACGACTAATTTCAAAAAGTACCAAGGCTACCAGTGAGCTACAGGAAGATGGGCTACAGGACCGCCACCAACTATAGTTATACCGAAAGCATGGGTTAACTGGAGGGGATTCTGGTATAAAAAGACCAGAATTTCGGCATTCGGGGAACAGTTTTGTTCGCAGGTCCCGCCAACGCAGAAGTCCAGCTACCAGGAAGGAAGAACGAACGAGCCCTTGCTAGGTGCAGCCGCACTAATATCTGGAGAGCCCAGCTGTAGAACCTAACACACATCTACGACGGGAAGCAGCTAAGTCGGCGCTGCGTTCGAGGCCGACGCACCGCAGATCCAAACATAAACAAAGCGGTCTCTCTCCCTCTGGTAGCCAAGGATCAAGCAAACTCAACAGTCTACTCTCTCACACGAAATGCTCTTTGCAATATTTTAAATAACGAAGATATAAGATCTTCATATTAAAGACCAGGGAATTATGGTAGCGTAGGCAATTCAATCGGGATATAAATCAAATATAGATTAAAGGAAAGATATAAAAAGGCGATAAATGCACAGGGTACGGCCCTGATATACCTAGTAGCTGCGCATGCACTCAGAGTGCATCCCACTGACGCCGGATCGTGGCGGCGGTCGGGTGGACGCGCAAGTCAACCTATAAAAAATTATTATATCAGCAGGAAACTCCACGCCCACCAACGGGTCTGTAGCGAGTATAGAACGACTTAGTGGTAGACACAAGGCTAGTCTCTATTCTATGAGTAGCGGCCGGCTAGTTACCGACGGTACGCGTGCTAAATAGCTTACCCACGGAACACGAAGGATAGACAGATTTATCGATCGACGCTTAACTTCATTATTATAAATTATATTATTAATTAACGAATACTTTTGGCATTATATCAGTATCAACGACTTGTCTCATATCAAAGAGCGTATTATTAGCAAAATACTATCTCGTCATTATGAAATCTATTACCGACCAGAACATATTTCTTTTCTCATAAATTCTCTAAAATTCACCAGCGTACACGATTATACATGCACTCGAGTGCCCGGGAATAATCGATTGTAAGGCGCAAGGTAGCCATAAGACCGAGAGAAAAAGGATCGATAATTAGATTTCATATTTATTTCTTCTTCTGATGTATCACACAATTTTTATCTGTTTCTTTGAATAAACCCTACTTTTACCTACTACAAAAGCCTAAAATTACTTTCCTTCCTGCTCGAGTCCGAACAAGCCCGTTAAGGGTAATGTTAACGCTTAATACCATTACACTAGATATCTTTCTAATTTTCATTCGAAAACATATGTATCTTATTTCTCATACCATAAGCCTATTGTCTCGGTCTTACAATCAACCACAGTAATTACTGATGTATCCGATAATGAAAATAATGGATAAAAATAAAAAATCTATTCAAAAATATTAATTTATCAATGAAAACCTATAATAAATTTAAATATTTGTAGAAAATTAATATATGTATATGTATATACATGTATATATTATACATATATACATATATAAACATATATATATATATATATATATATATATATATATATATACATACATATAGATGGAGCTAAAGAAGTTTTATTTCAGTCGTGTGGTCTAAAGCACACTCACTTTTTTTTTGACACTCTCGTGAAAACCGCATAGATACCAGGTGTACAAGTATGAAATGCGGATTTCAGACAACAGATGACGCATGAATGCAGTTTGTGCTATAAAGATTTGACACTGCGCCATTTTGCTGTGTCATCAACAAGTGTCAGACGCGCACGAGTGACAAATTGGAAAAGTGTGTGCATAGTGTTGTGTTGGTGTGTTTAATATGTCGAAATGTATACCGAACAAAGAGCATTCGCGGACAGTATTAATTTGACAGTATTAAATTGTTGGATGAAGATGATTCGTAAACACAAAATCAACTCGCCGAGCAATTGGGCGTTAGTCAACAATCTGTTTCCAATCGGCTACGAGAGATGGGGAAGATTCAGAAGACCGGAAGATGGGTACCCCATGAGTTAAACGACAGGCAAATGGAAAAACGCAAAAACACATTTGACATTTTGCTCGCTCGGTACAAAAGGAAGTCGTTTCTGCTTCGTATAGTTCCAGGGGATGAAAAGTGGATTTATTTTGAGAATCCCAAACGTAAAAAATCATGGGTAGACCCAGGCGCACCATCCACATCGACGGTTAATACTAAACGTTACCAATACCAAATGATCGATTTGAATGAACCGTTCGCTGCTTGAAAAAAGGCTAGAATACCGAAAGAGGCAATACTAAATCATTTTTCTTCATGACAATGCTCCATCACATACGGCAAACCGGTTCGCGACGCGTTGGAAGCACTCAGCTGGGAAGTTCTACCCCAGGCGGCTAACTCACCACACTTGGCTCCTTCTGATTACCCCTTGTTTGCATCGATGGGTCACGCACTTGCTGAGCAGCGCTTTAGTTCATACGAAGATGTGAAAAAATGGCTCGATAAATGGTTCGCAGCAAAAAGGGAAGATTTTTACTGGCGTGATATTCACAAATTGTCCGAAAGATAGGAAAAATATGTAACAAGCGATGGAGCATACTTTAAATGAAGCACTTTTTATGATTCTTCCGAATTTAACATGTTTTTTCAAAAAAAATACTTGGACACCTCACTTTCAATTTATTAGTTTATTTATTTTACATACTTTTTTTGTAGTAAAGCAAGTCAAGGTGGAATAAAGACTACTTTCTCTACCCACTACATCTTTGGTCTGGTTATGTCGCACCTGTCATGAGTGAAAACCCATCCCATTTCAATATATTTCAGACTAGCATATTACCCGTGCTTCGCCACGGGTATCTTGAAATGTAATTTCTAAATAGGTCAAAACAATGCCGCACATCCGTACTTAACGCTTACTTTTGCATATAACGACTCTACAACGCGTTCTTGGCTTAAAAAGTAATATGATTTAATGTAATGTAATGAATACATTACATTACATTTGTCATTATAGTATAATACATTACATTACATTAAATCTTATTACTTTTTTTTTTTTTTTTTTTTCTTCTTTAGTGAGGAAAAATCCTTCATGGACACCCCGGGTCCCTTGTAAGAGGACACCCGGGGTAGTGCCGGACTCCTACCGGCTAAAAAACCTCACTTTAACTTCTGTACCATGTGTTATGGATTATCCCAGGGATGGCTTCCCCTGTTCCCTACTCGGTGTCGTCCTTCCGTATGCTGCGCACGTTCGATGGCTCGTCGTAGCCTATGAGACTCGGCACATCGTTGCACTTGAACGCGTAGTAGACCGCCCGCGTGGCGTCGTACCTGGCTTCTTTGCTTAATGTCACCGATCGTATCGTTTCGCTACCTGACGCGCACTCGCGCTAATTGTCTTCTCAGCTGTGGGGTTGGGGTTCCTTTCGCTATGGTGTTCCTCCCGCTTGGGTTGTCGTTAAAGGTCGACAATTTCTTGTTGTCGTCGAAGGGCTTTTCGCTTTTCCCCATCGTCGTGTCTTCCTTAGCTTCGCCTTCACTGCTAGTTTCATCTGGCGTTGTTCCTTCTTGCTTCTCGCTTCTTTCTTCTATGATTTCTTCTGCAATTTCTTCTGAATTTTGCTTTTGCTGCTTCTTTCTTCATTTTTCTATAATTTCTTCTGAATTTCGTTCTTCTTGCTTCTCGCTTCTTTCTTCGTTTTTCTGTAATTTCTTCTGTAATCGTTTGGGTCTCGTCTTCCACTACGCATAGTGGTAGATCGGGTACGAGTACTCCATCGATACTTACGTCGGCGATCGATTGTCCTGACGATTCGTAAATACCAGATGACTTCCCCCACGCGCTACTATTACTGCCTTTGTCCTTACTTTGTAGTATCACACTTTGTCTTTATTTTACATGTTGTCTTTATTTTAAACTTTGTCTTTATTTTACACTTTGTTTTTATTTTACACTTTGTCTTTATTTTACACTTTGTCTTCAATTTACACTTTGTCTTTATTTTACACTTTGTCTTTATTTTACACTTTGTTTTTATTTTACACTTTGTCTTTATTTTACACTTTGTCTTCAATTTACACTTTGTCTTTATTTTACACTTTGTCTTCAATTTACACTTTGTCTTTATTTTACACTTTGTTGCGAAATCTTTTTTCCCGCCTGTTGCACGCACCCGTTGTGCGTCGATGCTCGTCTCCTTTCACGCTGTTGCGAATTCTTTTTCCCGCCTGTTGCACGCGCCCGTTGTGCGTCGATGCTCGTCTCCTTTTCGCACGATATCACACGCCTCTACTTTATTTGCAATAATCCCACTTCAATAACGCTGGATTGTTATGGATTATCCCAGGGATGGCTTTCCCTATTCCCTACTCGGTGTCGTCCTTAACCGAGGTGGTCCTTAACACATGTCATAACACTGAAGGATTTCTTTGTAGACCACATTAGTAGTTCTTCCCTGAAGTGGTAGAATCGCCAGGCTGCTTGGTGAGCTCACTCTGGAGCAGGCCACATAAAACTGTCCATGGGAGAAACACTCCTCCCTTAAGTCAATCCCTGCCATCTTCAGCGACTGCCCCTGGGACTTGTTGATGGTCATAGCAAAGCAGACCTTGAGAGGGAACTGCAGCCTCTTGAACTCGAAGGGGTACTCTGATGGTATGAGTGGTATGCGTGGTACAAATACCGACTCCCCTCGAGCACAACCAGTGAACACTGTTGCCTCAATAACGTTTCTATAAAGGGCCTTCACTCGTAGCCTGGTGCCGTTGCAAAGTTTGGGCGAGTTGAAATTCCGCAGCAACATCACTGGAGCCCCCACTTTGAGGAGAAGCTTGTGGGGTGGGAATCCAGGAGGGTTGAGGGAATTGAGAAATTCCACGGGGTAATGGACGGCGTCATCCATTTGCATTACTGAATCCACAGACCTATATTCCATTTCTGCCTCTTCGAACGAATTAAGTAGAATGTCATTAATGATAGCAGCGTTATCATTCTTGGGGGTAAGAATGGCACGCTCGCACAGCCAGTCCATAGACTTTTCCTTGATATCGGCCATATCTGGGTATATTCTGGTTGAAAGGTCTGTTAGGGTCATCACTACTGCGCCCAGGCCTATAGGGATAGTCACCTTTCCCTCGGACTCAGGATATTCTCTATCCCCTATTTTCAGTAGAAGTTCGGAAAATTCCCCAGCGCAGACATCACCTCTCAAGTGGACCCTCATGTTCTTCCTGAGAGAAAGTTTGCAGATAAAGGGCCATAAATATGACGCCTTGATGCACGCCTTAATCTCGTCAACTCGAGTTCCCCTTGGCACTACTGGCAAAGTCTGCCGAAAGTCTCCAGCAAGCAACACAGTGACTCCCCCCATCACTCCATCGTTGCCTCTGATGTCTTTGAGGGTTATGCTCAGTGCCTCAAAACCCCGCTTGTGCGCCATGGTGCTCTCATCCCAAACAATGAGCTTACAATCTCTCAGCACTTTGGCCATATTGCTTTGTTTTGAGATGTTGCACAGAGGTGTTTCTGCATGAATGAGATTGAGGGGCAGCTTGAAGGCAGCGTGGGCTGTCTTGCCTCCCTCCAATAGCGTAGCAGCGATGCCAGAGGACGCGACAGCCAAAGCGATGCCACGATCACTCCTTACCTTCGCCAGGAGCAAGTTGACGAGGAAAGTCTTCCCAGTACCACCAGGAGCATCCAAGAAAAAAACCTGCCCAGCACCTGACTCAACGCTGCTAAGGATCTGCCGATAGACAGCGAGCTGCTCATCCGTTAGTAAACCCTCGTTATTCGATACCACTTGTGCCAAGGCGTTTGTATCGTAGCTGGTCTCCCTCAGATAGTCCTTATTTCCCAAAACTCTTCCAGACCTTGTTGGTTGAGGCAAGCCGTACTGAGGCAAACCCTGTCCTCCCAAAGCTAACACTGCGTCCTCAATCAGCACCAGGCATCTATTGTACACCTGCTCCTTCATCTGCTGCGCACTATCTTGCAACTCTCTTTCCACCTGCCGCGTGATATCTTCTGAAAAACTGTCTTTGTACTTCTCCCAAAGACTAAGAGGATCAGAGAGTTGACAAAAAACCAACATCACTGTGAAGAGCTCTCGGAGCTTAAACGGAGAATCACACAGGGCAGCTTCCCCCAAAGTACTATCCCAGTGATTGTCATCCTCCAGCAAACCTAATGCCTTGCATGTAGACTGGAATGTAGGATGAAGGACACCATTCACAATCTTCAACTCTGAAAAAGACGTTGGGCCTCGAACCTCATGTAGCAACAGACGGAGATAATAACATTCGGTGTTACTTGGGTGGATGGTGTACACCCTTCCCAGCGCATTGCCTCTCTTCACTCCTGACCAGCCATCGACATCGTTCCCTTGCTTCCTTCTCCCAAACTTGTAATTTTCCCATACAAAGTAAGAAGGGACCTCAGAGTACAGGAGGGTTTTTGCAAATTCGTCATTTTTGCATAACTCGAAAAAAGCCAAGAGTGTTGTCTGAGGAGGGTTGCTAAGCTTCTCGGCCAAGTTGTCGGAGTTGAAGTACACACGCTGACCATTCTCGAGGTGAACAGCCAGATGAAAAATAGTGGGATACCTCTCATGAATAGGGAACGCTAATATCCTCCAAACCGCCTCCGAGCTACTAATGTACCGCCCACTCTCATACATCTTTACTTCATCCTTCTCATTCTCCAGAGCAAAAGACGCCTGGTCACTGCCCTTGTTCACGTACTTGCAAATGTATTTAATGGACTTAACAGAGTTACATAATTCTACATTGATGTGAGCATCGAAAGTGCGTGACAAGACAGGGTTGTAGGGCACCACCCAGCGGTTGTCCAGTTTTATCCTATTGATTTCTACAGTGAAGCCACCATCAGCTGGAGACTTCCTACGATACTGCGGATATGTATCGTCTCCTGTCTGAGTGTTCTTGAGAAGTGGCCGAGGATACTTCTTGCTGCAACTACCTCCTTTCATGCAAGGCGAATTGTAATTCAAGCTGCCGCAGGGCCCATGAATCATGTTGGCCTTGACAATGTTGTGGAGGAGAGGATATTTCTCAGGATCAGGTATTTCAGCACAGATGACTTTGTCGATCATGTCAGAGAAGATGCGCTGCTCTAGCCACAGCAATATGTGAATGTGAGGCAGACCCCGCTTTTGCCACTCGACAGAGTACATAAAACACCGTACTCTACCAAACAGACTGTCCTTGTTCAAAAGAGATATCATCTTCTTCACCTTGAGATGGAATACCCTGGCTATGATGTCATGACGATCGTGAGACTTTTGCCCAGGCAGCAGTACATTTGTGATATCCTTCCACCTGGGATTACAGGTGAAAGTGATGAACAGATCAGGACGGCCGTAATGGCGAACATATGTCATGGCGTCTTGAGTCCGCTCATGCATATAGCGAGGTCCCCCAGTGAATGATGAAGGAAGCACCACCATTTGACCCAGCTGAGCAGCGTCATATCCTGTCCACTCACAGCGTCCTTTAGGTGAATATAGCTGTCTGCCCTCAGCTGCGCCTGATTGTTCCTGATGTAATTCAACCTCTGAGTCTCTATTTTGGCATACATGTCAACCAGAAATTGACTGAAAAGGGAGCGGAAGTACAAAATATGGTTGACCTCCCCTTGCCTGACCATAATACGATAAGAGTAAAACCTCGCTGCGGAGACTGTCTTATTGAGGAGCAACTTGGTCTTAGGATCGCGCTGAGGCAAGGCAATAGAGTACCCATCCTCGCCACGGCAAAACAGAAGCGGATACTGCAAGGCGTCGTATGATCGATGAATTTCACTAATGCGCTGCAATGTGTTGTTATGGCTCTGCAGCACAATGTCTCGATGCTTGAATTGATGACCAACAATCACCAGAGCTACCTCATTTGCTGTTGGTGCATTGAAGCGACCTCCATGAGCGTCAGCTGGCTTTTTATCTGCATGGATAACGACTTCGAACTTCTCGCAGGTTGGAGCTACCTTGTCCATGGCAGTCTTCAGATCCTTTATATAGCTATTGATGTCGTGTAGCATCCTCTGCAGTTGTTTGACCAATCCCTGTTTGACGTCGGAAAATTTGCTGCACCTCAAGCGTACTTCCCTTTCGTCGTCGCCCACAAAATACATTTGCAGAAATTGGGCTTCCTGTTAAGGTGCTGGCAGCAGACTTCCTATCAAATGATACACCTGCCCCTGAACTTTAAAAGTCGGTATGAAGCCATCTCGTAGAACCTGCTTAGCCCCAAATGATGTCATATTGAAGCAGCCGTTATACTTCCGAATTCGTTCCATGAAGTGGACGTGCTCAGGGTGGATATCCATTACCAGGCTGTAAAGAGGCTCGGGCAGAGGTTCGAAGGGCGGAAGCTGCACCTTGCCAGCGCTGCAGCACATGCCGCGGGGCTCTTCCTTCCACTTCAAAGCATTGCAATATATGCATTTGTGGCTCATAGTACCCAGATCTACAGTGCTGTCTGCCTCATAAGCCACGTCAGGATCATATGCCATGCCTGAGTGAGCCTTGACTTTCCATGGAAGTGCTCGCCTTTCTACTCGTCTTCCAGGATTGCTTTGCTCATATCGAAATTCTGCCGCTCTGTGCACTTCAGGGTGATCTTGCTGGTACCTGGCCACCGCATCACGGTGCACTTCAGGATGATCTTGCTGGTACTTAGCCACCGCATCACGGTGCACTTCAGGATGATCTTGCTGGTACTTGGCCACCGCAGCACGGTTCACCGCAGGATGATCTTGCTGGTACTTGGCCACCGCATCACGGTGCACTTCAGGATGATCTTGCTGGTACTTGGCCACCGCAGCACGGTTCACCGCAGGATGATCTTGCTGGTACTTGGCCACCGCAGCACGGTTCACCGCAGGATGATCTTGCTGGTACTTGGCCACCGCAGCACGGTTCACCGCAGGATGATCTTGCTGGTACTTTGCCACTGCAGCACGGTTCACCGCAGGATTATTCTGAGCATATTTCCTCGCCGCATCCTTAAGTTGCTTCCTCCTTTTAACATCGGAATATCTGGCACGACGTTTGCCAGGAGCCTTCTTGAGGATAGGAAGAGGTGATGGCTGTGAGAAGTCTGAATAGGAGTCGAGCTGGAAAAGCGGGGAAAGAGGTAAAGGCTATGAGAAATGTAAATAGGAGTCGAGCTGGGAAAGAGGTAGTCAGATAAACACTTCTTCAGGTTCACGTGGCAGGTACGCATCGAAATGGCCACTAGAAAGGTCCTGCGAAAAACGTAACCTCCTCACGGGATGACCTTCAGCACCGACACTCGCATACAGCTCGCCATTGCGGTAAACTTCGAAGACGAACTCGCACAATTGGCCAGCCGCCACAAGTTCGCATAAACCACCATAAGTAGAGGGTCGGGACATGTGAGCGAGGTACTCAGCGGAGCTGGTGTAGTTATCCCCCTCGCTGTTGTGGGACATGATGGAGAACTCCTCCCAGGTGTCTACCACGTGCCTGACGATTAGCTCACGCACCTCCCTAGCCAATAACTGATTATAATATATAAGATATGAGAGGGACCGGAACAGGCAAGCTCCGTCTCCCGTGATGGGGATAATAGTGTGAGGCACGATCTCCCCATTAATATTTAAAAATTCAATTGACATACTAAAAAACAATGAAGAGAAAGGACAAAACTTATAGTTAGTGAGTCAGTGAGTCAGTCAGGACTTATCTTTTTATGTAGATAGATTTCTCTCGCGTCTCTTCCGTCTCCCTCTCGCGTCTCTTGCGTTTCTCACGTTCTTGGTGTCTCTCACGTTACTCTCTCTCTCTCTCTCTCGCGCGTCTCTCTCTCACATATTTGACGTTGAAACAAATAATAACCGAAATTTTACAAAGCTTATAGTACCGGAACCGGAACCATACCGTTATATGTTTCGGATAGTAAACTCAATATACGTAAAATATACGCCATGTATATACATCAAATCCGTGTACATACGACTCACGTAGATGAATATATGATACATTTACGAATATTCTAAGAATATCGTGTGAACATATGTAGTATGCATATGCATTTCGGATAGTAGCCGCAATATACGTAGAATATACGCCCTTGCAACTTACGCGTTTACAATGAAATATTGCGAACGACGAAGTGTCGTATACGATGAAACTATCTATATGTATATGAACATATACATATAATGTTCGGCTAATATACATATGTATATTGTATGAATATCCACTGAACATACAGCGCGTTGCATTCGCATATCCCTACGATATGCAATGTACGTCGTTTGTGTATCACTGTATGTACATAGGATATGTCATATCCGCGGATGTGTATATGCAATGTATATACACTGCATGACAAAATGCTATCTGGGACAGCACAGAGAGAAATACAATATGCAAAAAATTCACAAATTATTTCTCAAATATCGCAAAAATTTTCAATAGCATATAATACATTTTGTTAAGGAAAGTCAACAATCATTTATCAAAAATCGTAAAAATAACAGTGTTATTGAAAAAACTTTAAGTCCAATTAACATTCGTAAAAACGACACAAAACGAAATACGATATGATACGATATGATATGATATGATACGATATGAAACGAATTTTTTTCAGAGGATGAAGGGGGTGGTTTTCAGGGGTGAGATATATACAGTCGCCTTCCTTTGGTCTTCAACAATATTTGTGTAACGTTTGGTTGAAATCAGTTGATTCGCGTGAATATTTTTGAAGAATCTTTTTTTAGGGGGTGAAGAGGGTGGGGTTTAGGGGTGAGATATATCCAGTGACTTTCCTTAGGCTCTTAACAATATTTGTGCTTGGTTCAGTTGTAATCGGTGAAGGCGTGTGGATTTTATTAAGAATTTTTCTTTAGGAGATGGAGGGGGTGGTTTTTAGGGGTGAGATATATTCAGTGACCTTCCTTAGGCTCTTAGCAATATTTGTGCTTGGTTTGGTTGTAATCGGTGAAGGCGTGTAGATTTTATTAAGAATCTTTTTTTAGGGGATGAAGGGGGTGGTTTTCAGGGGTACGATATATACAGTCGCCTTCCTTTGGTCTTCAACAATATTTGTGTAAGGTTTGGTTGAAGTCAGTTCATTCGCGTGAATATTTTTGAAGAATCTTTTTTTAGGGGTTGAAGGGGGTGGTTTTCAAGAGTGAGATATATTCAGTGACCTTCCTTAGGCTCTTAACAATATTTGTGCTTGGTTTAGTTGTAATCGGTGAAGGCGTGTGGATTTTATTAAGAATTTTTTTTTAGGGGATGAAGAGGGCGGTTTTCAGGGGCGAGATATATACAGTCGCCTTCCTTTGGTCTTCAACAATATTTGTGTAAGATTTGGTTGAAATCAGTTGATTCGCGTGAATATTTTTGAAGAATCTTTTTTTAGGGGGTGAAGAGGGTGGGGTTTAGGGGTGAGATATATCCAGTGACTTTCCTTAGGCTCTTAACAATATTTGTGCTTGGTTCAGTTGTAATCGGTGAAAGGGTGTGGATTTTATTAAGAATTTTTCTTTAGGGGATGGAGGGGGTGGTTTTCAGGGGTGAGATATATTCAGTGACCTTCCTTAGGCTCTTAGCAATATTTGTGCTTGGTTTGGTTGTAATCGGTGAAGGCGTGTAGATTTTACTAAGAATCTTTTTTTAGGGGATGAAGGGGGTGGTTTTCAGGGGTACGATATATACAGTCGCCTTCCTTTGGTCTTCAACAACATTCGTGTAAGGTTTGGTTGAAATCGGTCAACGCGTTTAGCTTTGTATGGCCGGACAGACAGACAGACAAACATTCATTTTTTTAATATATAAGATGAATGTTTGTCTGTCTGTCCGGCTATACAAAGCTACACGCGTTGACATTTGTTAATAAATAAAATATTTATCGAAGACGACAGCATTTCGGCAATAGTGCGCCTTAAGCCCATTTCTACGAAATAAACAGTCATATAATGACTGTTAGATCTCTTGTTTTTCTTTTTCATATATTTATACAGTCTTATGCATATTTATTTGATTTTTTAAATTTTTTAACTTAATCTGGATTTGACCCTTTAGGGCCGATTACGGCAAAATGCTGAATTATGCATTCATTTTTTTATATCGAGTTAATTATTGTAAAGAGCCTCCATATTGGTAAAGAGTCTCGGGCATTGATTTATTTTTAAAGCTGTTAGGTTCTAATGTTTAAAAAAATGAATATTATGGCGCAAATTTGTTTATACTCGAGTAAATGTGAGAACAGTAATGGTTTCTTTGCATATGTATGAGTATCACAAGTCAATCAATGCATGCAAATTATATTACATAGAAGGATATGTGATATTATATTCGTCGGAGCATCTAAGCGGAATTACATCCGCACAAAAACGTATATAATTGGTATCAAAATGTACGCTTTATAGCTCTGAGAAACTGTTATAGCGTTGAACCGTCGCCCTTCGACTGTGCCTTTGACTCTCGAACCGGTACAGCAACCGTGTTAGAGCACATATGAAAGAAAAATATAACGAATGAACAATTAGCCATTGTAACTCGTGGCTGGTTAGCTCCTTCATGCTTACAAAAGGGTTGAAAAGATAGTTTTTTATTTTGCTACGTCCTTAACGTATATTCGAACAATTATTGTTGCTGTTATTATTATTTCAATGCAAAAGCACTGCTAAGAAATAAATAAATAAATAAAGAAGGTTGCCGTCGCTACCGCAGACTTCGAATTATCTTCAGATCAGTGACAAAAAAGACGACACTCACAAGGACTACGACTATAAATACGATGACGATGATGGAGTCGATGACGACGACGACGATGTATTAAATTTTGAATTTTATTAAACTCCTTCTGCGACACTACTACACGTCTGTATCATTTAGGTTTGCTGTCTATGGCCAGCGTCATCTTTTTTGTCATCGTCTCCATCATCGTCGTCAGCACACAAAAATATTATTTAATTTTTTACTTACAATAACTTCTCTTCAAATATATCCCTTGGAAACACTATTTTCTTCAAAATGATAATGATAATGATATTAGATAATGATCTCGCTTGCTCGCTCTTTTGCTCGTACGCTCTGTTGCTCGTTTGGTCAGAAATTGCCGTTTGACAGATTAATGCTGTCGACACGAATGTAGCCACAACGGACAAAAACATATCACCGTGAAAAAGAGACTTCTGTCGATTCGATACACTCGAAATCAAGATGTCACACACTTGTTAATAAATAAAATATTTATCGAAGACGACAGCATTTAGGCAATAGTGCGCCTTAAGCCCATTTCTACGAAATGAACAGTCATATAATGACTGTTAGATCTCTTGTTTTTCTTCTTTATATATTTATACAGTCTTATGCATATTTATTTGATTTTTTTTAATATGGATTTAGCCCTTTACGGCCGATGAGGGCAAAATGCTGAATTATGCTTTGCAGAATTCTGTTTGCAAATACGTAAAATCATATTTAACCCTTTTACACCCCCTAAGGGGTGGAATTTCTAAAAATCCTGAAATTAGTTTTTAGACATTTGTATGAGTAACATTTGCAAGCGAAAACCAAGGCGATATCTCATCGTGCCTAAGAGATATGGAGAAACACGTAAAAACAGATTTATCCCTTTTACACCCTCTTAGGGGTGGAATTTCTAAAAATCCTAAAATCGGTTTCTAAACATTTGTATGAGTAACATTTGCAAGCAAAAACCAAGGCGATATCTCATTGTGCCTAAGAGAAATACGTAGAAATATATTTAACCCTTTTACACCCCCTTAGGGGTGGAATTTCTAAAAATCCTAAAATCGGTTTCTAAACATTTGTATGAGTAACATTTGCAAGCAAAAACCAAGGCGATATCTCATCGTGCCTAAGAGAAATACGTAAAAATATATTTAACTCTTTTACACCCCCTTAATGGTGGAATTTCTAAAAATCCTGAAATTGGTTTTTGAACATTTGTACGAGTAACATTTGCAAGCAAAAACCAAGGCGATGTCTCATTGTGCCTAAGAGAAATACGTAGAAATATATTTAACCCTTTTACACCCCCTTAGGGGTGGAATTTCTAAAAATCCTAAAATCGGTTTCTAAACATTTGTATGAGTTACATTTGCAAGCGAAAACCAAGGCGATATCTCATCGTGCCTAAGAGATATAAATAATATTTGAGTTACAAAAAGAGAGAAAGAGCAAATACTCCAACGAAGCAAATATTTGGATAAAGATTACGAATTATAAGAAGAAGTAGAATTAAGAACACATACACTGTAACCAGGAAGTCACGTTCAATATTCACCGTTATTTAATCATAAGTAACATTTAAGAAAAGAATTCACCTAGCTTATTGTACGGTTGCAAGAAAAAAGAAAAGGGGTTAAACATTTCAAAGAAAAGAAAATATAACAGTAAAATCAAGAAGCGAATAAACAAAGTAAACAAGTGAAGAAAATATTAGAAAAGGAAAAGAGAGAAATACAAATGTCCATAAATAAAGGGATGCATATATAAGTACAATAACATAACACCTATTGTCGGAAAATATGAAGCAACGAAATAATTAAGTTAAAAATTAGGACCATATAATATTCCTACTAAGCATAGTACGGATAAATCCGAAGAAATATAATCGCACATATACATACACTTAACGTAGAACAATATTTAACCAAAGCAAGAATAGCAATATGGCCAAACCGTTGCCAATCAAATATCCTTACTCTATTAAAAGTAACGTTTTGTTTGTGTTTAACGAATTCGTCATGGTACGAACCAAAAGCTAGTACCACATACAGATTCCAAGATCCTGCAAGAGACAAGTCGTTAAAAGAAAAAGAATAGTACGACAAGCATAATTGGAAAATTGTTAGCTTCACCCTCGGATTCGATTATTAGGCTTCTCCTAATAATCGTTTTAAGGGGAGAGGTGTTACGTCCTGACGTAACGTCGCATTTATCTTTTTTTATTTCGATTACGTAAAAGTTCTTCTGTTTTAGTTTCGCTACAGTAAAAGTAACCTCTCACATTTTTCTTTTATTCTCGAACTTCTTAAGAGGAGAGGAGAGCGATTTTAGCGACGGAGATCGAAACAGGGTGAAGATGCGGCCCTACCAACCGTCTCCCGGGAAGAATTAATCTTGTAAAGATGGAATTTTTCGGCGCTCCCGGTCAAAAGGCAAACTTTCAAACCATGGGATCTACTGCGTAGACCCGGTTATCGACTGCCATTTATGGATCTATGATTCAGCGCGGCCTTACCCTCAATCCTAGACCAGGGGTTCGGCTAGTCGCCGTCGGGGCGTTGTTGGTCATAGGGGAGCGGTTGGAGGGAACGCTATCACGTGACCAAGCGACCGCACCCTTTCTTCTCGCTCTTGCCTGAAGTCTTCTCTCTCTCTCTCTCTCTCTTTACAAAGATGATAAAATCACGAACAATTATTAACCAAGCGAAACAATTAACAAAAGCAGAGGAACTGTTGATTTAAACGAAAGAGTTATGACTATTAAAATGTTCACACGAATACTGTAGATAAAATATCAGCAACAAAAAGAACAATTATGCTTCCATATGGAAACTACCCATAGCTGTCACTCGAAAACGAGTACAACCCACATCGAATCAATGAGCTTACCAAGTATAGTCGGGTAATAGAAGAAAGATCAGTACATCAGGATTAATTCCCCTTTTCTCTTGGGATTACATTAATATGTCTTTCGTAAAATATTGGAATTTATAGTAAAAATACCATCATAAATATATAAAACATGTTATGCCGATATATTAACATGTCTCTCGTAAAATATTGGAATTTATAGTAAAAACACCATCATAAATATATAGAACACGTTATACCTATATAGAAAGGATAAAGGAAATATTAGGATTAATTTATGGTAAAATAGGGAAAATTAGACAGAAAAACGAGAAAGAGATGAGACTAAAATTGAGTTGCAATGAAGCTTCTGCTGCAGGAAAGCGAGGCTGGCCGACACTCCGCGCAACGAAAACGCCTTGCGCGAGGTCTGAACAGCGATCTAGCTGACTTGCGTACGAACGAAATGTACGAGTAACCAAGCTAGGCGAGTCATTCTCAAGAGAAGAACTCTCTCGCTCTCTCTCGTTTTCATGTATAAAATTACTTGTTTTACTAGTAAATTATATATATGGAATATGTTATACATATATATATATATAGGATAAAATGAAATGTTAAGATTGTTTTACAGCTAAATACTAAAAGTAAAACGAATCGGGAAAGAGAGAAAACGGTAACGCGTTTCAATAGAGCTTCCTCTGCAGGAAAGCGAGGCTGGGGCGACTCTCTGCGCTACGACGAACGCCTTATCGCTAGGGCTGAACGGCGATCTAGCCGACTTGCGTACGAACAAAATGTACGAGTAACCAAGTTAGACGAATCGTTCTCAAGTAAAATCTCTATCTCTCTCTCTCGCCCTCGTTCCTATAGCACGAGAATAATCGTCTAACTAGCAAATTATTTAAGAAAACTTATTAACTATAAGAAATCTAACGTCTAACTAACAAATTATTTAAGAAATCTCATTAGCTATAACTAGAGTAATCACTACTTTAACGAATAACCAATGATGTATGGAATAAGCCATAACCCAACGAAACCATTTATACTAATAAGAGATTAACGCCGAAATCAGGTTGCATACGTGGAAATTAACTACAGAAGCTGTAACAAAATTATTATTAGTGGTTTCATGTGAAGGATTTATTTAAGTTCCGTAAAAACGCTGGAAAACTAAGCCATTACCATAGACACATCTACAGAGAAGCGAGCATAAGGATATTACCTAATCTAGGAAATTCTATTGAAAGTAGGCCAAGAAGCGGGGTGGTAAAAATCGCCTCATTTTCAGGGGAAAAACGCTTCGAACGCATTCCCTCACCTAATCGCGTGGTCCTCTGTGTAGCACATCGCGCGGACAAATCAGAGCGCGCCATACCGATGCACTTGCATAGATCTATGGCTCTGCATGTCGAGAAGCTACTCTGCGGAGTAAGGGGAATGAATACGTGTATGGTCGAGATGGACCACGGGGAAATTCTTATAATCAGGATAGGGTTTTATCCCTTCTCTTCTTTTACGCGCTTGACGACAAGAATTTTCGACGCTCAGGAGCCCTATAAAAGGCCGCGAAAATCGGCCATCGACACAGTTTCACGGGGAGTCAACTTCGACACAGTTTCACGGGGGGTCAAGTAGAGGACTAATCACTAGCCTGGCAGTCAATAAGTCGCCGGCAGTGAATTAGAATTTTTCCAAGGCAACAAGTAGTACTGTTTGCCGGGAAATAAAGCAGTCCAGCACAATAATTTTTCACCAGGGCTTAATTTTCACAAAGTATAGTTTCAAGTAGTACAGAGTAAGAGTACAGTACTTATAATTATTAACCCTTGTAAAATCGGGAATATTGAACGTGCAACCTTCAACTACTCATGTAGTTTATTTCAATAAATAATTATTAATACGCACCAACGCCTACGTTCGATTTTTAGTCTGTCTGACTACACTAATCTACGCCCAACCAACGTTCAACAGTAAGAACCACAGCAACAAACACCGTAAGTATAATTTTCAATTACCAATTATAGTGAAACCTTGCTCCGCGTGAAATTGTCATTCAAGTCCCTCCCCATTATTCGTGAAGTGATTATCCCCAACCAAGAACAAAACGCACTCCAGCCCTATCCCGAGTAATTTTCCGCGAGGTTAGACTCAAAAACGGGCTTGCGTCTTCGGTATTTTCTCGTCGGGTGTGGTAAAGGGAGAATTTATTCTCCTTGACCAGAGCACGGAAAAGATACACCGAAACGTGAAATCTATGTTAAATTCGTGGGTTCGTAAGCTAGGCCGCGATTTTGACGTGACACAATTATTAACTAAGCGAAACAATTAACAAAAGCAGAGGAACTGTTGATTTAAACGAAAGAGTTATGGCTATTAAAATATTCACACGAATACTGTAGATAAAATATCAGCAGCAAAAAGAACAATTATGTTTCCATATGGAAACTACCCATGGCTGTCACTCGAAAACGAGTACAACCCACATCGAATTAATGAGCTTACCAAGTATAGTCGGGTAATAGAAGAAAGATCAGTACATCAGGATTAATTCCCCTTTTCTCTTGGGATTACATTAATATGTCTCTCGTAAAATATTGGAATTTATAGTAAAAATACCATCATAAATATATAGAACATGTTATGCTTATATAGAAAGGATAAAGGAAATATTAGGATTAATTTATGGTAAAATAGCGAAAAATAGACAGAAAAACGAGAAAGAGATGAGACTAAAATTGAGTTGCAATGAAGCTTTTGCTGCAGGAAAGCGAGGCTGGCCGACTCTCCGCGCAACGAAAACGCCTTGCGCGAGGTCTGAACAGCGATCTAGCTGACTTGCGTACGAGCGAAATGTACGAGTAACCAAGTTAGACGAGTCGTTCTCAAGTAAAGACTCTATCTCTCTTTCTCGCTCTCGTTCCCATAGTACGAGAATAATCGTCTAACTAGCAAATTATTTAAGAAAACTTATTAACTATAAGAAATCTAACGTCTAATTAACAAATTATTTAAGAAAACTCATTAGCTATAACTAGAGTAATCACTAATTTAACGAATAACCAATGATGTTTGGAATAAGCCATAACTCAACGAAACCATTTATACTAATGAGAGATTAACGCAGAAATCAGGTTGCATACGTCAAAGTTAACTACAGAAGCTGTAACAAAATTATTATTAGTGGTTTCATGTGAAGGATTTATTTAAGTTCCGTAAAAACGCTGAAAAACTAAGCTATTACCATAGATACATCTACAGAGAAGCGAGCATAAGGATATTACCTAAACTAGGAAATTCTATTGAAAGTAGGCCAAGAAGCGGGGTGGTAAAAATCGCCTCATTTTCAGGGAAAAAACGCTTCGAACGCGTTCCCTTACCTAATCGCGTGGTCCTCTGTGTAGCACATCGCGTGGACAAATCAGAGCGTGCCATACCGATGCACTTGCATAGATCTATGGCTCTGCATGTCGAGAAGCTACTCTGCGGAGTAAGGGGAATGAATACGTGTATGGTCGAGATAGACCACGGGGAAATTCTTATAATCAGGATAGGGTTTTATCCCTTCTCTTCTTTTACGCGCTTGACGACAAGAATTTTCGACGCTCAGGAGCCCTATAAAAGGCCGCGAAAATCGGCCGGCGACACTTTTTTTCACGGGGAGTCAAGTAATACAGTTTCACGGGGGGTTAACTAGAGGACTAATTACTAGCCTGGCAGTCAATAAGTCGCCGGCAGTGAATTAGAATTTTTCCAAGGCAACAAGTAGTACTGTTTGCCGGGAAATAAAGTAGTACAGAACCATAATTTTTCACCACGGCTTAATTTTCACAAAGTATAGTTTCAAGTAGTACAGAGTAAGAGCACAGTACTTATAATTATTAACCCTTGTAAAATCGGGAATATTGAACGTGCAACATTCAACTACTCATGTAGTTTATTTCAATAAATAATTATTGATACGCACCAACGCCTACGTTCGATTTTTAGTCTGTCTGACTACACTAATCTACGCCCAACCAACGTTCAACAGTAAGAACCCCAGCAACAAACAACCGTAGGTATAATTTTCAATTACCAATTAAAGTGAAACCTTGCTCCGCGTGAAATTGTCATTCAAGTCCCTCCCCATTATTCGTGAAGTGATTATCCCCAACCAAGAACAAAACGCACTCCAGCCCTATCCCGAGTAATTTTCCGCGAGGTTAGATTCAAAAACGGGCTTGCGTCTTCGGTATTTTCTCGTCGGGTGTGGTAAAGGGAGAATTTATTCTCCTTGTCCAGAGCACGGAAAAGATACACCGAAACGTGAAATCTATGTTAAATTCGTGGGTTCGTAAGATAGGCCGCGATTTTGACGTAACACATGTGACTGCTGTCGGGGTTCCGGGCACTTCATTGTGATGTGCCCGGAGTTCCGCCAGCTCTCCGTGGCTGTGCGGCGCAAGATGGCAGAGAAGTCGCGGTTGTGTTACAACTGCCTGGGATGGCACAATGCTTCTGCATGCTGTTCCACGCGCAGTTGCAAGGAATGTTCAGGGCGGCATCACACCATGCTGCATCTGGCAGCGCCCCCTGCAACCTCTTCCGGCACTCAACCTGCGCAGCCCTCAACGTCAACACTGTTACGTCGGGCCCGAGATTTAGGGTCTGGCGAACACGGTCGGTCTCGCTTATGCGTCAAGGCTTGGCAGCCCTTTACAGCGGGGACGGAGACCTCGCCTTTTCCAATTAGAAATAGGAGAATTTTACCTGGTGAGCTTCGGATATAGTTGGGCTCGAAGATATATAGTTGTCACGTGTCCTCTTTGTAGTAGTTCTTTTCCCTTGTCGCGTTCTCGATCTCCGTTGCAGGTGGTTCTCTTTGGCTCGCACTTCTTTGTCGATGATGGAAGGAGAAATGTTTTGCTGCCCGTAATTGATTAGTTGGTTGTAATGTTTATTTCAAAGCGTATCATACGCAATTCACGAAACACAAGTTAAACATACACAAGGTTTAAATGATGTCGTAGGAAAAGGCAACTTGGCCTATACAGTTCTGGAAAATGGCTCGTTCGCGACACACGTTAGTTTATATATATATATATATTGGCAGACAATCACACCGTACGCAATCCATAAGACGCAAGTTACAATGTTCAAAAAAATATCGTGGAAGAGGCAACTTGGCCGTTGTGATTAAAGTATGTTACGCGACGTGACCGCGGGCAATAGTGATTGAAAACTGAGCAGCTTCGTTGTGGAAACTCTTCCTTATATATCCTAGATTTTAGTGGTGATATTGATTTGGAAAATTCGTGAATTAGGGTGTGACGCTATGCTAGGCTTCGGATCCCCTTATGGTAACATGACTCAGCTTATGTGCCCTCGTGGAAGGAGGTTCGCCTTCTAAGAGGCGCGAGTTCTTATGTGCCCTCACAAGGGGTGGTTCCCCTTCCTAGAGACGCGAGTCCACCGGTCTAGTTCCGTCATTCAGCTTATGTGCCCTCGCAAGGGGTGGTTCCCCTTCCAAGAGAGGCGAGTTCCTAGTTCAACCTTATGACTAATTCATTAACAGGTTTTCCTTTTGGATTGTACGTTATTCTATCTCTATTTGTCCTCGATGCCGAGCATTGCAATAAGGGAATTCGCGAAAAAGGGTAGGTATAGAGGACGCCAGAACTATGCGAGTATCTATTATAATTACTCTGACTGCCTTATTTGCTCGTCGCAGCTAGCTTGTATCTACAAGACAAGAAGGAGAAAGAGAACCTCACATGACGTAACAACACAATAGGGTGTTGACGCAGTCGTCCTCTCATCGGTACAGCTCACAAGGAAATGCTCAACATTATTAGCAACTGTACTCACACATATACATACATCGGCATCAACTCATCAGGCAAGACTTCTCATCGATCCTGGATCGGAATTAACGTTTATTACGGAAGAGCTCGTCCGTAAACTCAATACAACACGTAAGCACTCATCAATTTCGATCACAGGGATCGGTGGTAGCCACTCAACTCACACACGTGGTTCGGTACAACTCACAATGTGCTCCATGCACACGAAAGAGAAAGTTACGGTCTTGGCTCACATTCTCGACACGGTTACAACTCATTTGCCATCTTTCGAGTCGCCAGCTCGCACGTGGCCTCACATAGTGAAGCTGAAGCTGGCGGATTGATGCTCAAGATAACCCTGTGCCGTATCAATTAACAACAGTGACATACGGTACAAAGGCTGCGCCATTTTTGGCAGTTAGAACTCTCATGCAGCTCACCAAAGATGAAGGTCATCGGTTTCCTCTCGCTGTGCCAGCTATCACGTTTGGCAGGTACGTGGATGACATCTTTGGAGGGGCGGATTCAGCTCATGAACTCATTGAAATTGCTCAACAGCTCAAGGACTTGTGCATGGCGGGCGGTTTTCCACTCGCCAAGTGGCACTTGCCAGACCACACGGTCCTTAGTAATATGTCATCATCATCGTCAAGCTCAGCTATCTCAATGGACGACTGCGAGACCAAAATTCTTTGTCTGACTTGGCTTCCCAATGAAGACAAGTTCACATTCTCATCCCGGTTCAACTCAGCTCAAGATAATTTCACAAAACGCCTCGTTCTTTCCGAGGTGGCTCAACTCTTTGATCCACTCGGATCACAGATACAAGAACTCACGCCCACTGCTCATTGGCGCCATGTCGCAGGCACAAGCAACCCTGCAGATTGTGCATCACGGGGTATCTTAACAGCTCAATTAGCCTCTCATCTGTTGTGGTGGTCGGGTCCACCGTGGATGGTGAAACCTATTGAATTTTGGCCGAAAACCTCAACTGATTCTGAGGATTTGCACAATATGGAAGCCCGGCCGGGGTTAGCTCTTCTTGCGGCAACTGTGACGCCAGAGTACCTGTGGGAGCTCATTTATCGCTGTTCCTCGCTCACAAAATTGTGTCGTCTTACCTCATTTTGCGTCAGAGTAGTCGCCAGAATGAGGAAGAGGTTAGAAACGGCAGGGATCGCTCCTCTCACAGCAGAAGAGATAGCTGCAGCAAATGTTTTTTGGACACGAGCTACACAAGCCGTGTTTTTCAAACACGAGTTACAAGTACTGCAGTCAGGCTCTTCTCTTCCTTCCTCTCACCCCTTCAGTCGACTAACAGCTTTCATCGACCAAGAGGGTGTACTCAGAGTAGGAGGTCGCCTTGCGCAATCAGCACTCACGTATGAAGGAAGACATCCTACCATTCTACCTCGTCACTCTCGATTTTCAACTCTCATTGTTGATCAAGCTCACGTGCGGACTCTGCACGGAGGCACTCAGCTCACATTAGCCCAAATAAGGCTAACTCATTGGATCGTCGGTGGAAGAGCTATTGTAAAATCTCACATTTTACATTGCGTTGTGTGTGCTCGGCAGAGGGGAGTTCGGGCTCAGCAATTGATGGGTCAGCTTCCTCTGGCACGAGTCACAACAACGCGCGCATTCGATCACACAGGAGTTGACTACGCCGGTCCTCTCACACTCAAAACTTGGAAGGGGCGAGGAAGTAAAACACACAAAGGCTGGATCTGTGTTTTCGTGTGCCTCACCACTTCAGCTCTACATCTCGAAGTCGTCAGTGACTACTCAGCTGATGGCTTCCTCTCATTGTCAGTGTTCAGGCGTTTCTCAGCTCGGCGTGGCATTCCTCACACTCTATATTGTGACTGTGGCACGAATTTCATTGATGCTCATAAATCCATACGTCAGATGTTCAGGAAGGCCTCTCAAGAACATCAAATCATCGCTTCTTTTCTCGCAAATCAGCACATTGCGTGGAGGTTCAATCTACCTGCGGCACCACACATGGGTGGAAAATGGGAAGCAGCTGTAAAATCTGTTAAATTTCATCTGCGGCGAACGGTGGGTGATACAGCACTCACGTTCGAAGAACTCGCAACGCTGCTGGCCCAGATCGAGGCTATACTCAACTCAAGTCTTCTGGAGCCACTCAGCGATGATCCTGATGGCTCATCAGCACTCACGCCTGGACACTTTCTCATCGGTGAAGCTCTTACCACGGTCCCAGAGCCAACGCTAGAGGATTTATCACTCTCACGGCTCTCATGGTGGCAATTGTTGCAGCAAAAGGTACAACAATTTTGGTGACAATGGTCGGCTCATTATCTACAGCGGCAGCAGTCCATATCAAAGTGGCATCACCCTAATAATAACATGAAGGTTGGTTCTTTGGTTCTGCTCACGGATGAGCGCTTTCCACCGTGCAAGTGGCCACTTGTACGAGTTACGGCGTTGCATCCAGGCAAATATGGGCTCATCAGGGTGGTGACACTTCGAACTGCTGCCACTACGCTCACCAGGCCGATCTCAAAACTAGCTGTCCTGCCTGTCTCATCCAACTCAGATCAGTAATTAATCGTCAACCCCGTTGCTGATGGCGGGCGGAAATGTTGGATAATCAGCTGGCGCACGGCGATCGATATTCGTCGTGCGCCTACCTGTTGCGGTGCTCCAGCACACGGAGTTCGGTTGAGCCGAAGATAGCCGAGGCAGAGCTTCGCGAAGCCGAGGCTGTGCCTCGTTGGCAGGCTGCGTCGAGCGAGAGGATGTCTCTCTCGCTTGACTTCGGTTTCGCTCACTGGCTATCTCGCTCAACTGACTTCAGCGCCCAACGACGCTTTTATATCCCGCAGCCATATTAGATATTTCGACACTTACGTGAAAACCCGCACGGAACAGCGCACGCATTTGGAAGGCTCGGACAATTTTCACATCTCTCAACCGGATTATCTGAACCTTCGTTTGCTCACCAGGACTCAAAATCAGGTACGAGTGCATTGTTATAATTTACCATAAATTCAATGGCAATGAGGAGTTGGATTCTCATCGGTACATCAACATTTTTTGGTCTCACTTTATGGCGGGCATCGCAGCACATGTCGCGCCACGTTTTCTCCCAACATAATTTGCCGGTATAATTAATATAATTATGCAGGTGTACTATGGTCGCTGTACTTTTCCCCAGGACATCTGCTGGAACAGTACAGCGACTATACACTGCTCATTTTGTGCATCCTCATTATGTGTTGTGTTGTGCTACGCAGTGCTGCCTGCGTAGCTAGTCTCATGCGTGTAGAGCATCCAAGCAATTTCAATTGCAAGTGCTCTCATTTGTTCACTGCAACCTCTCTTTATTAAGCTGCTGAGAGCTTGCTGAAAGAATTATAAATAGAGTTGATACACTCTTTCGAACGAGTGAGTGCGAAGCAAGATAGCTAGTGGTATGATATATCTGTGCAACGAGTATACAGTAATACCGTTGTACAGAACCATAACAGACTTACGAAGAATACCGAGAATCTGTGCACCCGAAATAATAGAATAATTGTAGAAATAATTGCCAATTACGAAGTTAAAATAGTCATTATGCGGAGTCCGAGTGACCTAAATTAAAAAGTGACGTTTTTTTATGAAACTGTTTTCTCCGAATAAAGCCTCACTCTTAACCATCATGAAGTCTCAATTAATTAGTTATGTGATCGAGCCCAAATTCCCACGATAAATAAAAATATATGTGAACGTGAAAAATTACCGTTAC